>KZ452027.1:656108-771156 GCA_002786265.1 Apostasia shenzhenica
ATATATTTAATATGTTGATAATAGATTTATTTGATACTTAAGATCGATGTTCTCACCCAACCTTTACAAGATTGTCTTAAAAATACTCTATAAATGATAACTTCTAGCCTAAAAGGAGATTACAGACAAAATTACGGAAGAACATATGAGTCTTAGCAAAACTATATTATATATTAATTTTAAAGCATGAATTGATATCGTTATATTATATATTTAATTTTTTTTAAATGAAATCACAGTTATGAAGTATCTAACCGCCATCCTAATTTAAATTTAAAATATATTGCAGAGATCTATTAAAAAGCTTTTGAAATATTACCAATTAATTAGTAGTATAATTCCTTTCATGTGTTAGGTATTTGCTTGAAATAATTTTACACAAACATTAGCTTTCTGCAACCACAACTGTGGTTGAAATATTTTTCAAATAACTTCGTCAATAAATTCTTTTATAATATTATGGCTGTGCAAAACATATTAAGTATATCAAGAATCGCTTCTTTTACCGGTAATTTTTACCTTCTTAGATATAGTGATCACTCACCACTCTCTCCAGCATTTATTGTTATATAATATTTTATGAAATATTTGTATTACACGATGAAAAAAACAACTCCAAACAAAAACTCTCTTTTCAACGAGGAAGAACTCGAACTTCTTCAAGCGCTTCAAATCTTTAATGAAGAAAAGATAGGGCGAGGGTGAGGGAAGACACCATGAGAGATCCTCGAATTCCAACTTGCGAGTCAAGGGACAGGGAGAAAGATCACCTCATAAGAAAGAAGAAAACGGAAAAATAACCTTGGTGCAATGATATCGGTACAATTAAATAGGCATATTTATTCTTTTTTATCGATTGACACGCGAGAGAGTCATAACAAAACTCCTAAGAATATTGATCATTAGACAAACAAAAAAATTAGCCTATTAGTTCTTCGATGATGTGACTGGGTAATTGGTGAAGATTTAAGTAAAATCTTAATTATCAAAGATTTTGGGTGCAGATGTCTTGTTAAATAAATGACGTCTTTTGAAAATATTTTATTTGTAAATGATTATTTTAAGTAGCTTGTCAGGAATTGTTAACATGTTGTTCCAGCACTGCATCTCTGCCGTACACGTGGCGCTAAGCTGGCATTTAGCATTTATTTATTTACTAATTCGTTTATCTATTCTCACAGGTTTCAGACTCCGATCAAATCTCGAACACGAGGGGTCAATCAAGCCTCGTCCACGACAAGCCAGGACCATCCTTGATAACCTCGATGATGATGTTACAAAGCGATACCTGTCACAATCAGCTTAGCTCGACCGTGTCGTTCCCCGTATAAGACCTTTTTTCCAAGACATGCAAATCAAGAATCTGCATACTCCAGCTGTTACGGATCCCCAGAAGCAGTACCAATATTAAAAGTTAGCATCCTCCTTTTGCTGCTTTTGGTCCCTCCGACGACCGACAAGCGGCACGAGCTCAAAGGTTGCTCACCTCCTTTTCTCCGGAAAATCAGGATAAAGCTGTATAGTCCATCACCTACAAATACCCTTGAACAATTTTCAAGAGGACAGATGCAGGAGGAGAGAATCAATAAGAGCGGCGAAAGTGCAAGCAACCTCCCGAATTCTCTCATTCTTATTGTATTAGAGCCCCAATTGAGGAGCTCTCTTTCTCTCCCTCTTCCTCTTTCATAAGCATTGTACGAGCCCTCACGGCTACCTTTTTCCTTTAGTGAAAACTCTTCGCTGATCGACCGGTGGATGTAGGAGACTTCCTCCCCGAACCACCTTAAACCCCTGTGTGCTGTCTAGGTGTTTTTCTCTTTCTTAAACCTTAACTGACAAGCTTATCCTTCTGTGCGCCGCTGTCTCTCAGGATTTCTCTTTTTTTTGTGTTTCTTGGGATCCCCCACATCCTACGTCAACAGGAATATAACTGAAATTATAGTGAGATTTTTTTTGTGTCAAATCTTTTAAATCAACTTGCTTAAGATCCACCATTTCAATGAATAAATTAATTTTATTTTATGTTATATAAATTTTAATATTAAAATAAATTTATTTAATATTATACACATAAAACAATTTTTTTTAATCTAAAAATAATTCTCCAATTAAATGAGCTGTGCTTAGTCTAAATTAAATTGATTTTTCACTTTTTGCGGCCCCGGCGACCCACTCGTCTAATATCCCTTGAGAGCCTCGGAGCCCCACTCCGAAAAGCAGAGGACAGCTGCCGTCTTCCTCGTCGTCAGCCCTTCAAGTCGCAATCAATCTCACCGGCTTCCCTCCCCTTCCTGCCCTTTATTGAAGTCAATGGTGCGTCGAGCCGGAGGACGGCTAGTGAAGGCGCGGTGGCTTCGTCTCCTTTCCCCCTCTCGGGACTTCTGTCGAGCACTTGTACTGCGTTAATTCAACCTAACATTGTACTGGTCCCAGTACAAAGCCGACAAACAAATCATTCATTGAAGGTAACAGTTCTCCCATAAATGCACTCCCTAAAGCTCGATTTCGGTCAACGGCCTCACGATTTAATGAGTTACGAGCAAAACCCATTCTGTAGTTTTAGGTTTTCTCTCTGAAATTGGTGGTTGATTCGCTGAGCAGGGGACAAAGAAGAAGAAGGGGAGTGATGGCGCCAGGCTTGCAAATATCTTCTTCTACTGAGGCTGAGGAACGAAGAGATCAGATGGAGGAGATCACGAAAGGAGACGATTTGGAGGGATTCGTGGAGGCGGAGAGCTCTGATCCGCAGCGGATTCCGCATTGGCGGAAGCAGCTGACTGTGAGGGGCGTCTTCGCCAGCGCCGCCGTGGGGCTCTTGTACAGCGTTATTGTGATGAAGCTCAACCTCACCACCGGCCTGGTGCCCACGCTCAACGTCTCGGCGGCGCTGCTGACCTTCGTCTTGCTCAAAGCCTGGACGAAGCTCCTGCCCAAGGTTGGAGTCGTGCCGACGCCGCTCACCCGCCAGGAGAGCACCGTAGCGCAGACTTGTGCTGTGGCGGCCTATACCATTGCCTATGGAGGTTCCATTTTTGAACTCTCGATCTACTCGAATTGCGTTTCTCCTTTCTCTCTGTTCATGCACAAAACTCATAATAAATCGGATAATAATAATAATAATAATAATAATAATAATAATAATAATAATAATAATAATTATTATTATTATTATATAAAGTATGTTTTGAAATTTCGAATTAATGTGGAACTATAATTTTACAAAAAATAACTCTCCATGAATTTGATTAATTTATATTAATTTTCTTAAAAAAAGGTACTATTATTTATTATTTAACATAATAATATTCTTATTTTATTAGTATTTATTTAAATAAATTTATTTTTTTATAAATATTATTTTTATTATTATTAGTATTTTAAAAAAAATTTTAAGATTTTTTATTATAATTTTTTTTAAAACATCTTTTTATTTTTTATTATTTAATAAATATTTGAAATGAATCAAAATTTTATTTTTTTTATGAATATATCAATTAACAAAATTAAAAGTTGTTAAAATTAAACTTTTAAGTATATTTTATGAATATTATTTTATGCATTGATGACCTATTCATGCTCGGCTTGTTCTGTAGCTTCAGTTGCACGTGGCAATCATCGCTTTTTAGCTACTAACTTTCGCATTAAACATTACAATAAAAAACAAAAAATAACTTTCTCATTAAACATAATTTTAAACAATAAAATATAATTTTATTTTATATTTTATATAAATTTTAAATAAAAATATATTTAATATTACAATATAATTATTATTTTTAATATTTTTTATAAATTTTAAAATAGCAAATTAATTTTATTTCTTATTTTCATTGAATTGGTGATCTATCTTATACTTTTATCATTCTTTCCATTGTTTTCTTGAGTCCTTAATAAAAAATAGAACAAAATTTCTATGTTAATTTTAATTAAATTAATTTTATTTTTAGATATATATAATATGTATTAAAATTATTTTTATTTTAAATTTATTCAAAATATGAAATAAAAATAATTTTAATATTAAAATTTATAATATTATCAATTAATATTAAAATTTATATATGATTAATTTTAATTAATGTCAAAATTGGCCTATGCAAACGATTGGGGATTTAATTTGCTAATCTACTCAATGAAAGTCTTTTATTTTATTTCTATGGTTCCTGTGCTATCATTTATTTTATTTTGCTTCATTTAAGAATATAATTTTATTTTATTTTTTTATTAATGGAGATAATATATGATCTGATCCGCGAATCCGACCGGGGTATTCTTGATATGGGTTTTGAATTTTGATTCATTTAATAAATGAATCAGGATTGAGTTGAGTTGGGTTGGATTTGAATTACTCATTTATAAATATTTGTTTTATAGATAAATTAGATCGGTGAGTTGACCGAGTTGAGCTATTCAGATCAGGCCAAATTCAAGCTTGGGTCAGACCGATCGAACTTGACCCACGAACCCATTTTGCCGCCCATATTTTTTTAACATTTTTAGTAGCATATATATTAACATAATGTGCATATTACACTCGATATTTATGTGTTATTTAAATTTCTCGGTGTGTGGCAGGTGGATTTGGGTCATACCTGTTGGGTCTGAACAAGAAGACCTACGAACTGGCAGGGGTTGGGGTGGAGGGCAATGGCCCAGGGAGCTACAAGGAGCCAGGGATTGGTTGGATGATTGAGTTCTGTTTTGTTGTCAGCTTTGTGGGCATCTTGGTCTTGATTCCACTCAGGAAGGTAACCCACTCCCTCGGCCGAAGGGCGATTTTTCGGGTTTAAACATCGAATCATTCGGCGCCCGACTGTTGACCGGACTCACGTCTGCACTTTGGGTGAGCTCGTGCACACTCAGCGGCCAACGGTTGGGCGCCGGATGCCCAAACCTAATAATTTTTCCTCCTCCATCAAGTTAGGGCGGTTCAGATGTCGTGGTCAAGCGAACTTTGAATCGATGATTATTAAATTAAGTCGAGTCTTATTTTTAATCATATTTCGAAAATAATATATCATATAATATTTTAATATTGAGGTTTTTACATACAGGACATGAAATTTACATGAAATTACGCATTTCACCATCAATTCATAAATATTACCACTATCACACCATATTCATTTAAATTTTACGCATTTCACATATTTCACAACATATTCTTTGATGGTGAACTTCACATTTCTAAATTGGCCTTAATCTTAATTATATTATTAATATATTAATTAAATACTATAAATAAATTAATTTATATAAATAACAATTTAAATATTTATGAATTTATGTATTTTAATTTATTTATCCTATTTAAAATTTCCAATTAAGGTATCGAATTTAAATCCACATGACTATAATTTTTAATTGAAGTAAGAAAATTAACGTGTTTACAGTAAAAAATAAAAATATATATTAGAATTTAAATATGAATGAATTTATGCATTTTAATTTACATATAATATTATAAAGTATATGAAATATGTGAAATGTGTAAAATTTAAATGAATATGGTGTGATAGTGGTAATATTTATGAATTGATGGTGAAATGCGTAATTTCGTATAAATTTCATGTTCTATGTAAAAACCCCTTTAATATTTTGATTTTATATGCACGTGTGATATGCGTTTGCATTTGAAAGGGCTGTAAATGAACCAGCTTTCGATTAACAAATAAATTTAAATATAATTTTAAAAATTCAATTCGCAAATCAACGAATATGAACATACTAGTATTCGACTCGTTAATGTCCATAAATGTGTTTAACTATAAATTTTGATATGATTCTCTTTTAGAGATTTTAATATATATTGTTTACTAACAGAAAAAATATTTCATGAATCATGATGATGAATATATTCATGAACATGTTAATATCTTTGATATATAAGAATTTTGTATAATTTTTGTGTTTTAGCTTAATTTTAGTAAATGAACATAAACGTAAACAAACTACTATTTGGCTCAACCGTGTTCATTTACAGCCGTATACCTTTCTACGTATTAATCTCTTTAATATATTTATTGCATAATATATGCATATATATAAAATATTTTTTTGATGTAATTATATGTATATATATATATATATATATATATTAAAATATAGGGATAATTACCTACATGCCACACAATTTAATTTTATTTATGCCTTATCTATTCATTCTTAGTTAATTACGCTATGCATACTCAAAACATTATAAAATCTTACATATACATATTTTAATTTATTTCTATTATAATGAGTAATCATAATTTGTCAATAACCTAACTATAGTTAGATTACAAAAAATCTGAGCCGTTCATCATATTATTTTAAAAATATTTAAATATATTTTGAGTGAAAAATCCTTAAATCTTAATATTTAGGTGGCGGCAAAGGAAGGAGATATTTGTAACGTGAATTGATTTTAGGACAAATCAGCGCTTTAGTGTGGTATTGAGGAAGAGAAAAATATGTACCATTAAAAGTAAAAATATAATTTTAATGATTTACTAACAAAATTTTTTTTTTTCAAATAAATTTTGATTAAGTTTTAACTCAAACGTGTGTATGTAAGATTTTATAATATTTTAAGTGTGCATAGCATAATTAACTAAGAATGAATAGATAAGACATAAATAAAATTAAATTGTGTAACATGTAGGTAATTATCCCTAAAATATAATATTGAATGATTATAAGTTAGATAATTTTATTTTAAATGAGCATGGTTATGCTTAAGTAAAAATTAAGTTAAATTTATATCAATTAAAATGCGACTGAAAATTCTATTAATAAGTCTGATGTTAGTCGAGTTCAAGCAAATTGATCTCAATTCAAAATTTAAGTTTTCAATTTGAGGTCGGTTTCTAATTGAATCGATGTCAGCAGTTTTTTTTTTTTAATTAAATTTTGTATTACACATCATGACATAAACATGAAATATCTTATATTCAAAAACTTAATTTTATTTCCTTACGCATGAAGAATTCAATTCCAAATAAATTAATTTCACGTCTAGTAAACAATAAAACTGAATTGATTTTAAATCAAAACCCAATTAAATTATAAATATATATTATTTGGATTAAGCATTTTTTTTGCATATAAAATGAGAGAAAAGAACAATAATATATGAAATAAAAAGTCACCTATAAAAAGCAATAAAAATGACCAATAGAAATTTGTTTATTATTGAATAAAATTGAATCAAATTAAGTCAAACAAAAATATTTCACTAGTTCCTTTTATAATAGCAACTAGGTCCCTCTAGTTTAGACTTACGTACACTTAAGTTTCTCTCATTTCTAAATTAATTAATTAGGTCCTCTAATTTGAAGTAATGTGCAAACAGGTCCTTTAATATTAATAAAGAGACTCAATAGAGAATATTTTATTTAATTATCCTACTTAAAGGTTAAATTAATATTTTAAATGAAAAAATAAAGTCTCAATTGACCTATTAATTAAAGATAATGTTCTCCTTTAAGTACTTTAATTAATACCAAAGAATCTATTTGATTAATTTAAAATTTGAGAGAACTAATTGCACATAGGCTGAAACTAGAGGGACCCACTTGCAATTAACCTAACATTTTTTTTAGAGTGATTTACATACAGAACATTGAATTCATCACAAATTACGCATTTCACCATCGTTTAGTAAATAATACGCATATCACATTCTGCTTATATTGGCTATTGTTACAATAGAAATATAAAACCCATAAATAGAGTGTGATATGTGTAATATTTACTAAACGTTACAATATAAATGTAAAACTCATAAGCAGAGTGTGATATGCGTAATATTTACTAAACGATGGTGAAATGCGTAATTTGTGATGAATTCAATGTTCTGTATGTAAATCTCCTTTTTTTTTTAATGATTTTGTGAATATTTCTTATGAGCCCCATTTTAATCTTCAGATCCTGATTATTGACTACAAACTGGCTTACCCTAGTGGCACTGCAACTGCTGTTCTCATCAATGGCTTCCATACTTCCAAGGGGCACCAAATGGCTAAGTATTTTATTTACAAAATCTCCCTATAAGTATAACATCATCTCCCTCTTGCTACAAAATCTCACTTCTCTTTGGCTCTGTTTGGTAATAAGAAAAAAAAGAAGATTTGATTGAAATTTTTAGTCATTTTTAAAAAATGTGTATGATGTGAAATAAAATAAATTAATTATATTAAAAATTATATAGGATGTGAAGTAAAGTTGATTGATTTATTGAGAATTGTGTTGAATGTGAAATAAAGTGATTGTTTAAGTTGGAATTTGTGTGAGATAAAATATAAAATAAATTTTTAAGTTTTTTTAAAATAAATTTAAAATTTTGGCCATGACTAATTTTAGTCATGATTTTTAGCCTATTGTCAAACAGGGCCCAGAGTTTTTCTTCACTGTGCTCTCTCTCTCTCTCAGAAAACAGGTGCGAGGATTCTTACGGTACTTCACCATCAGCTTCCTCTGGAGCTTCTTCCAGTGGTTTTTCTCTGGAGGAGAAGCATGCGGATTCGCGCAGTTCCCGACTTTTGGCCTAAAAGCTTACGAAAACAAGTATTTCTTGTTACGGTTCATCTTCTATTCGTCGAAATGTTAGCTTTTTTAGGATTAATTTATTGATAGGTCTCCGTAGTTAATACCTAATTACACAATGATTCGTACTTTTTAAAAATTCCTTATACAAGTCTTTACCTTTTTTTATCTAAAATTGCAAATAAAATTCCTTCGCAATTATCAAGTACTATTTCAAATTTTCAAAAAAATGTTGTAATTATTATTCTCTCTCATCTTTCCCTTCACACCACCTGATGCCGCGAGAAAGTTGCTGAGCTTTTGATATGAACAATATATAACACGTGCTTAGATAATAATGCAATGTGGAAATATAATGATATTGCCCTACTTGAAGATATTAATCAAAGTATACATAAATTATACTATCCATCAACATTTGCACATTCACATCACCTTCATGGAATTTTTTAAAAAAATTAATTATGTTGTGTTCAATAAAACTCTTGCAAATTCAGATAAGTAAAATAATCTCTCGAGTTAACAGAGATTAACTTGTAAGCATAAACTGATTTACTGTTCACATGAGAATAAAGCTAGCTGATTAGATCCATTACCACATCTTAATAATAACAGAGAAAGATAACTTCATTCAATAACAAGATTACTAACAGACAAAGAAACTAAACACTGATCTTGATCCCAACAGAAGCTTAAATAGAACCCAACCCAAACAATTGGAATTATCAAAAAAACAAATTTATGATAAACCAACAGAACCAGAAGAACAAAAACAAGGCAATGCGAAAACTCAGAGAATAAAATCCTATTTTCATGAAAACCTCAAGCATGGGAAACCTGCAGCCCCTCTGTGTTCTCGGTCTGAATCGGTGCCACCTGTGCAAATTCGCTCCAAATCAAAGAAGACCACTTCTTCTCCAAACTCAGAAGGTGAAATCGCAAATAATCAACATCAACCCATTTGGCATGTCTAGCACTTAGCTTTTTCTGAGTGCTCAGATATTTCAGTGCTTGATGATCGGAGCATAAAATAAATTCCTTAGGTAGAAGATAATGTCTCCAATATCTCAAAGATAGCATAAAACTCACGATCATACGTAGAGTATCGTTGCCTAACTTTGTTAAGCTTTTCACTAAAAAAGGCTATAGGATATCCTTCCTAGCTAAGGACTCCTCTGATACCTACATCTGAAGCATCACTGGCTACTTCAAAAACTTTCGCAAAATCAGGTAACCTAAGCACAGGCGCTTTTGTCAACCTAACTTTTAGAGTCTCGAAGGCTTTAGCTGCAGCATCCGTCCACTTAAACTCCCCTTTCTTTAAATAATTAGTGATCGGAGCAGTGATAGTGCTAAACCCTCGTATAAAACGACGATAGAATGTCACTAAACCGTGAAAGCTTCGCACCTCTATTAGTGAGGTAGGCACAAGCCATTATTGAATGGCCCTAATCTTTTTTGGGTCGGCAGAGACCCCCTTTTCAGAAACTACAAAACCAAGGAATACCACAAAGGGTGTCATAAAGGAGCACTTCTTTATATTGATATACATTTTTTTTCGGCTAAGTACATTCATGACCTGACGTAGGTTAAACAGATGGTCAGATCTGGACCTACTGTATATCAGAATGCCATCAAAGTAGACAACTAAGAATGCTCCCAATAATGACTTAAACATGTGTGTTATTACCCTCATAAACGTACTCAGGGCATTCGATAACCCAAAATTTTGCATAACTAAATCGCTTAGAATAATATCCTACCAAATTAAATAATCCTAGGCACTATTCTAATATTGGTAGCTTGAGGTTCATATCACGAACATCTAGCTGCATCACCACCTTATCACGACAGCCTTGTCGCTGCCACCCCGCTCTCCTACCTCCTCCTACACTGTCACCCTCCTCTGAGAGAGGGAAGGGAAAAGAGAAGAGAAAGAGAGCGCCAACCCCCGCTCATCTCTCCTCTGAGAGGGAGAGGTAAAATTAGAATTTCAAAAATTTAAAAGTAAAATATTCTTTACATGTATCGAAAACTGCTAGTTTAGATCTTTTACGTAATATTCATAATTTAAATAAACATTTATTATTACAAAGTATTAAAAAAAAAGATTAATCAGAAAATTTTAAAAAATTGTGAATCAAAATATAATTATGAGTCAACTAAAAGTACCTTTTTAGTAATCATTCGTAGCTTTCATGTTTTTAACACGTGCGCATTGCTTGCGTTATAGATTCTTCTTCGACTTCAGCCTGACCTACATCGGGGCAGGGATGATCTGCTCCCATATAGTGAACATCTCTCTGATCCTTGGAGCAGTGCTCTCATGGGGAGTGATGTGGCCTTTGATTGGGGACCTTAGAGGAAATTGGTACCCAGCTAACATCTCTGAAAGCAGTATGAAAAGCTTGCAAGGCTATAAGGTTTAGAGAATAAAACTGATCTCTTTCATGTAGATAATAATGTATTGAAACTGCATGATGATCAAATTTGCTGTTCACAAATCCTACCATGTTCAGGTTTTCATCGCCATTGCTCTAATCCTTGGAGATGGGCTCTACAATTTCATCAAGGTTATGTCCATCACCTTGTTAAGTATGCATTCCAGATACAGGCTGAGAAAGGGGAGAGCAGGTAATTCAAAAGATCAATCGCACAAAAACCCAAATCTACGAACTGAATTGAGATTTATTCTCCTGCAGTACCAACAGACGACTCGTCGAACCTGATTCAACAAAACGAGTTGTTCGCGAGGGAAAGCATACCGTCGTGGCTAGCGTATACCAGCTACGCGGTGTTTACCGTCATTTCAACTACTGCTATCCCCAACATGTTCTCCGAAGTAAGATGGTATTATGTGATTATTGCGTATGTGATAGCGCCGATTCTGGGATTCTGCAATGCGTACGGCACCGGCCTCACCGACATGAACATGGCCTATAACTATGGAAAGGTGGCCCTCTTCATTATTGCAGCTTTGGCTGGCAAAGACCATGGTGTAGTTGCTGGTTTAGTAGTTTGTGGGATGGTAAAGTCTGTTGTGTACATGTCAGCTGAACTGATGCATGATTTCAAAACTGGCCACCTCACCCTCACATCTCCCCGGTCGATGCTCGTAAGCCAACTGATCGGAACAGTGATCGGCTGCGTTGTCGGCCCTCTCGCATTTTTCCTGTTCTACAAAGCATTCGATGTCGGAGATCCCAAAGGAACATTCAAGGCACCCTACGCTCTAGTTTATAGGAACATGGCAATATTGGGAGTTCAGGGCTTCTCTGCACTGCCTAGACATTGCCTTCAACTATGTTATGGGTTTTTCGGCTTTGCTGTGTCAGCTAACATACTGAAGAATATCTTGCCAAGGCGGTATGGGAACTGGGTTCCATTGCCTATGGCCACGGCGGTGCCGTTTCTTGTCGGTGCAAACTTTGCGATTGACATGTTCATCGGTAGTGCAATCGTGTTTGTCTGGCACAGGATCAACAGCAAGAAGGCGGTGTTGATGATACCCGCGGTGGCATCAGGCTTGATCTGCGGCGATGGTCTTTGGGTCTTTCCTTCGTCCTTGCTTGCATTGTGCAAGGTTAAGCCGCCTCTATGCATGATGTTTGTGAAGTCTCAGTAGATTGCACTTTCCAGACGGACAAGATGCATTTTGAGTTAGTCACGAATAAGAAATATATGTACATGACATAATTAAAGAAACAACAAATCAGCAATTGAAGTTTGAGTTACCGATTTCCGTCGTGGAGGATGGAAATCTGGCCAGAGTTTTAAATTTTAAAATCACATGAGATCATTTATACAAGATTCATGTATTGAAGAGGTGTGTTTGAATGTGTGAAATCCTTCTAAATAAAGGAAGATTTTTGTTTTCAGGTCTTCCTTTCTTTCTTGCATTGTTCATGGTTAAGCTGCCTTTTATGTATGATGTTTTCAAGACTTGGTAAATGGTAGATGAAACAAGATTCTTTCTTTGCCAGTAAAAATTGCACCATCAGCATATATATAAATATAGAATGTCTATTTGAGATTAATTAGTCGATTATAAAGATCATTTGGATGTAAGCTGCATTATATCAAGATTAAGAATATAAATATAGTTCCATTAAAATCTAACTAAACAGGGATAATCTATCTGAGAATATCCAAATTAAGAAGAGATGCAGAATAAACTATGTAGGTAAATGAGCCAGAATGGAAGAAAGACAATGCTAAAGAGAATTAGATCTTGTCATGAAGAGTTACCACCAGATTATGGGCATCATCTAAGAGTCTCCAAACATCCAGCTGGCCTGCCATACTATTACACTCCCTCATGATCTCATCCATGCTGCTATACCTCTCTATGATCAGTTTCCTCTTTTGCAAGACACAAGCTGCAATAGCATAGAGCAAAAGATCATCAGTTGGCGGAGCTCGCAGCCTAATCCGCCCCCACGCTGACCTCCCAATTCCAGCGCGAAGCGCTGCCTGATCTGCCCACATCACCTCCCACAAGCAGACTGTTTGCTCGAAAGTGAGTTCTCTCCTGAATAAAACCACCACCATTCTGTAGACAAAGAAGCAATCTTCAGCTTGGAGCTTCTCCAGATGTCGAAATAGGTGAGAGTCTTTTGATCGAATTATCCGTGAAACGATAGCGAGCTGCCTCTTGATACCGACTTCATCAAGCCGGAAGTTGTGTCTTGCCTTCTTCATGAAACCAACAAAGCACCAGAAGGCATCAAGGTCATCCTCCATTATGGCTAATATGGGTGATAAGAGTTCACTCATCCCCTGACAGTAACCTATCTCAGGGTCATAAATCGCATAAGCCTCGAGAATTGCAACTAGACGAGCAGCATGGTAGATCAAACAGGGTTCAAGGTGGTCAAAATCCTTCAACCCAACAGCTTCTGCAGACTGGTTTGCTGCCTCCACAGATACAGAAGCTTGTGTTGGTGAAAAGAGAAGCCACTCGGCATCAGCTCGGATAGCATCAATTCGGATTATGCGTTGCCATGTTGTGAAGTCTTCGGTTGTTGCAATGGAAGTATCGGGTGCAAAGGATGTGCTCTTTTCGAGTTTGACTTCATGTTCTGTGATACTGCCCTGTAAATCATCATCCTCTGAAGATTCAGAATCTGAGGATTCTGTTTCAGCAAGGAGTGTATCAGCATGAGTGACCCTACTATTTTCATCATCGTCATCTCCTTCATCCAAGTTACAGGAGGCTGAGTCTGGTGTCTTATCATACACGGGGCTATCCTCAAGACTCCCTCCCATGATAAGAGAGAGCCCTATAGCATCACCTTCGTAGTTTTTAGGATCAAGATCAGGGCACACTTCCTCACATATTTCATTAATGGTCATTAATACATTCCCCTTGTAGCAATGATTTGATAGTGCATGGCATTGCCTTCTGAGATTCTCATATTCTTTTCTACATGAAAAGAGGACAACAAAGGAATAATTCATATTCTTTTCTACATGAAAAGAGGACAACAAAGGAATAATTCCAAGATGTATCCCATATCACAAAAACCAAAAAAGAAACAAGATAAACATATTCCAAATAACGTGCTATTTGCTTCTGCGAACTCCATATTTCGTAGATTATATATGACAAGGTGAATATAGTCTTCATGAATTAAACAGTAGGCTAACACGAAAAGACCAACAGCAAGTACCTTTTCTGAGTTTTAACAGCATTTCGTTCCACCTCTGTACTGTTCAGATCATAGCTGCATAAACAAAAAGCAGTAAACCAAGAATAATGAAATAATTGTGGAATTCTTGGGAACTCAACTAATGTATATAGCAATGCAAAAGAGTAATAAAACAATTATATGTGATGACTTTGTCATTGTTGACAAGTGATTTTGTCAGGCAATCAGAGGGGTCTTCACCCGTCATGATAGTAGGAGTTCTTGTCACTTGAAGATGTTGTGATATCATGGAAAAAGAGGAAGAAGAGTAAATGAAGTGATCAAATAGAAAGGAATTTTGGTGCTCTCAACAGTTTCGATCTCTGATTGTTGAGAGGAATAAGGATGGCTAACTCGTTTCTGCAACCGGTTGGGCTCACTCTCCTTATACAACCAAGGCATGAAACTCATATCTGATCACCTATTAATGAGGTCAGTCTCACAATAATTGGGGCTTCATACTAACACCCCCAACCAAATTACACACTACAAACAAGCACAATTAAAGTGCTCTAACAAGATTGGAATACATCTCCTATGCTCACTTTCACCAATAATGAACAACTCACACATTGATGTTGAGTCCTTCCAACCTTGAAGGCATGTAAGTGACTCATTGTGAGCTATAGCCTACTTTGATGCTAGGATTTAATCAGTCTTAAGGTTGGGCTAGCTCTATGTGCTCGATGCTAAGGTAACGTGATAATTCTGCAATAATTCTAAGATAGCTTGACACCCTAAGTGCTTTTGTATCTTGATAAGTCTCGAAATTTCATTCTATTAATAGCTTCCTAACCCTTAAGGCATCCACATTTGAGCCCTTTGCTCGCAACGATCGACACTCTCAAGAAGTCCTTACATGACTAAGTAATGGTCCTCCTTGTTTATTCATTCGAAAGCATCTCCTATTAGCCACTCATGAGAACTGATCTCCGTCTTAAGACAGTTGTTTGCATCAAACATCCATTTGAGACCTTGCTCAATAAAGTACTTTGTCTACTTTATCCCATCTATACAAAAGACCAAAGAGATCGAATAACATTATCAATGGATAGCATGACTACATCCCACCTCGGTCAAGTTATTGCGTCCTCCTACTTTAATGAAAAAGCATATATATTATATATGCAAATACTACTTAACTTTTCCTGTTAATTTCTTTATGGATAACAATTGCCCATTTTTTATTTGAGTTGCATGCTATACCCAGAGTTGTATATGCTGGAGCTCAATATACAACAAAGACTAGCTCCTATTATATTTACTTAACAACGTAACTAAATAAACATTCCAAGCTTTCATTTTCAACCAAGGATAAAGAAAGATTGGTATATTCAGTCAGCTTGATTTCACAATCATGCCCCTCTTGAATATGATCAACGACACTTTCAAAAATTCTTAAGCCTATTGTCTTATTCAGCAAGAATGCTCAATTTCACAGCTACTGTTCTTCATTTAAAAAGTTAGCAACAACGACATAATTAACAGCAACGGCATAACTACACACTTCAGTGTGCTACCTCCTACAATGGCAATCACATTTTGGATTTTGATGACTATGCAAACAATAGACTGCAAGTACATTAGTAACATGGGAAGATCCCAGTAATGTAAGAACAAGAAAGCGAAGGGATAAAACAAAAACAAATAGAATAGAAGTTGCACAAAAAGATTTTTCTATGCTATATTCCTCACAAACAATATGAGACATACATGAATGACAGACAAAACAATGAACAAGAAAGTTTATCCCACATATTTGGATAACTGCTAGTGATGAAAAGGATAAATTGGCTAATAATCATCGATCAACAATAATATTGACTATTATAATGAATTGATTGTTTGGGAACTAACAAATTGAACACGTTTCACATTAAGGAAAAAACAATAAACAAAAAGTTAATGTCATTGAAACTAAGAAAAACAGATTGTACGCCATATTCAAACTAAAATTCCATGACATTATGTCTTCTATAGATAAGAAAAAGTAACCACCTTTAGTTCATGGGTGATAGACTGATATCCCTTTGCATGTGACAGCATGCAATTGAAAAGGGAATAATATGGTACGATTAAGTTTTTCACATATTTTACCTTAAGTGCTTAGAATTTGAGATCAACAATCAGTTTGGACATAACTTTTAAAAAGTGTATAGAAGATTCTGATGGAAGACTAAACGAGTCATAAGTGAACAAGCAGCAATCAGGATGTACAGCAAGGGAATGTACAAATATAGAATCAAAATGATCAGTTAGTTTTAATGTGAAAGGCTGAGACACTTACACTCCAAGTAAGAAAGGCCAAACCTCAGTCCTGATGTTTGGATCAATACCCTGAATCAATGAGGAAATTTCTTTTTTCAAAATACAGCAAAAATCACAATGCAGAATAACCAACCCATTAAAAGCAAAAAAGTAACATTAGGGAGCAGATGACAACAATCACACAATTGTATTTTATTACTTACTCCACTCCTAGCCTTTTTAAGAAACTTGATGCCACCATCCCGAAGCTTTCCTTCTAGCGTAAATAAACTATTCCAATATCGAGGAGAAAGTGCCCGTTTTCTTTTCCTTCTAGACCATGGTGATTTCAGGCTACCTCTAAAAGCCAAAACAAATTGCAAACTTGTAAAAAGAAATTGTGCAAATAGAAATGTCAGTGTAAACACAAGCATAAAACAATTTCAGAGATGTTAAGAATATGGGGAATCAACATCTATACATGAAGATTACTATATAAATTTCTCATGGATTTAGGGTTTGACACCTAAGAATATCCTCTCCCGATAAGAGCTACATCAGAATCTATTAGCACCACCTCCTCTGTAATCCCTCTTCTGTTCTCCTTTCTTCCTAGTGAAATCCAAAGCAACCCAGCTACAAAGTTTGGCGTTAACTGTTAACCTCATAAAAATCGTATGTTCTCTTTGTGTTTTGTGCATTTAATTCCGTTTTCTACATGTGTGCGAGAATTTCTCGGTTTCTTGCATTGACTTCTTGAATCACTGTATTTCCTCTGCTCAGCAAACTGGTATAAGAGAAGAAAACAATAGCATGGAGGTTCTTTGGTAACATCCGCCTCTTGGCAGCAGGATCCACCCCTAAGAGAAAAACGGACTGAAGAGAATAAAAAAAGTTCCAACATGCCAATGAAATGTCAGTATACGTGAAGCAAGCCAAATTCAAGGCCACCAAAGGAACTCAAACATTCCAAGATCAATCAAACCCCAATTAAAGTTTTTTGTATGAAGGCTATTAAGCAGATGGCTGGCTACACTTTTTGGGTGCCTAACAATTTAATTATAGCTGTAAGTGAAATGAGCATCGGTAGACTGAATTACAATATCCCAACAGAGGACAGCAGACCCAGCACCAGAAATTAAAAGCAAACCTTGGTTCCTTACTACAACAACAATTTTTTTTTGTCTTCAGATTAAGGCAAATTTGATCATTTAAAAGGGGAAAAAAACACCACCAAAGGTGGAAAATCCAGAAGCCGTCAAGCAGCAAAGATCATACAACACCACAGAGAGGGAGATGAAAGAGTTAATAAACAAACTTAGCAGCCATTCAACTATGTTCCCGCAATTTAACAGGAATGATGGCCAAAAAGTATGAAAAAATCTAGACATTGCAATGGGGGCAGGGGAACTCACCGATATGGATCAGGGGAGGAGGCAACAATCAGAAGCGATCGCAAATGAATCCACGACGATGTGGGAGACGAGGAGGAAGGAGAGTTCGAGGACGAGGAAGTGCTGGGTCGCCTTAGTGCTTTCATCTATGACCTCTACCCCCTACCCTCTCCACAGAAAGAAAAAAGGAGATCCAATTCCGCGTCTTTTCTTGTTTTCTCACAGCCGGGAGAATACCACGAAGTGGCGGCTAGGGCTAGGGCGAGCCCGGCCATTGCCGCCGCTCACACCGCCACTCCGCCGCCGCCGCCGCCGCCGCTCCGTCCTGCCCTAAACCACAATCGACCCCTCCAGCGCTCCGCTCATCCTAAACCCTCCTCCGACACCGCATTGACGCATGCGGAGTCCGTCGGAAAGACGATTATTCTTTCCCTGCTTGTCCCTCAAATGGGGAAACCGACACGTGATTGCATTACGACTTTGATATTTACATACGAACCTTTCATTTTTTATTAAATTACATACCACATTTTATGAAGAATAATATTAGGAAATTTACACAAAATTTTTAAAAATCTTTAATTATAAATTATAATTTACACACCTAATTAATTTTAGTAAACATTATTAATTAAAACATAATATTCTATTTTTATACACGAGTTAGTCTCTTAAATATATGATGCATTAACTCTTATAATTAGATATCATCATCATTTTAATAGTTCATATTTTCAACTCATTTAAATCAATAGCTAAGATCTAAAATTTTTTATAATAATTAAAACAAGAAGGTAAGATAATGCAACAAAAAAATAAATAAAATCTATAAAATATAATTTATAATTAATTTTTTTTATTAAATTTTATAATTTTATATAAAATATGTTATATTTATTCTAAATTTTATATTAATATTTTTATAATTTAATTAATAATTTCTTAAAAAACAAAAAATCAACTCAATCCATTTATAAATATATTTAGAATATTTATATACAATTTTTATGACAAATTTATAAATAATCATAATTAGTAAAAAAAATAAAAATTTCTTTAAAAATTATATATACTGTTAGAGATTGAATTATAAAATAAGAAAAATCAAAAATTTAATAGATTAGTAATATATCAGGTTGAAGAATTGTAACATAGTTCTTTCAAATATACATAGGAAGTTCATATAATTTTTATTGAAATCTTGTAGCTTTTATAGTACGAAAAATTTATATGTATGGCCCTCAAGAAAATATTTTTTTACAGACAGTGATCTCTAAATTAAATATTTATAAATAATATCTTAAAATCAAATATTTTAAATTTTAAATGTCAATTTATAGGTAGTATATTTACACTAATTTTTATTTATTATTAATTTAATTGTAGTTGAGTTAAAATAATAAATAATAACCAAAACTTAACATTTAAGTACTACCTGTAAATTGACATTTAAAATAGGAGTGTTATTTATAAATATTTAATTTAAGAGCGCTGACTGTAATAAAATTTGTTATGAAGGTAATAAATATAATTTTTTTTATTATAATTAAAGTAAATTAATTAAACCAAATAATCAAATTTCAAATCTATGTTCATGCCACGCGCCCATTCTTTTTGCCTCACAAAAAAAATATACATATACAACAACAACAACAACCAAGCCTTAATCCCACTAGGTGGGGTCGGCTACATGAATCCTTTGTTTCTGCATAGTAATTCTTCTTACATCTTTAAGAGAGCATTTGGTTTGATGTTATCGTGGTATTATGTTATATAATCTATATGTCATGATATTTAGGGAGCGTTTGGTTCAGTGTTATCTCAATGTTATGTTATATTATCTTTAGAAAGTAAATATTTGGTTTAATAATATCTTTAAATAATATTATAATTAATTACAAAAATACCACTACACGCTGACATCTAGATATCACCTCAAATCAGGTGACAACTCAAGATAACACCGTCAATTTGTCATTATAATGTCAATAACTTCCAACTAAATAAAAATAATTTGGATAGCATTGATATTTTCTAATATCATAACATTGAACCAAACAAATATCTATTGATGAATAACAATGACATTTAGATAACATGACATGTAAATAATATTGATATTGAGATAACACTGAACCAAACACCCCCTAAAGTTTGACTACTTTACCATAAAAGTTTATAAATATCAAAATATATTATACGATTCACAATAATTACTATATAATTCACTAGGATTTGATACAACATTTGACCAAGGACGAGCATATGGTATCCAATAAAGCAAAAGCAATAATAATAGCATAATAATGGAGCATCTATATAATGGAGCAACTGGTTACTGTAGCCATTATTGATACTGTAGCCATTATTGGCAATAATAGAGAACTGTACCATTATGAAAAATCCAGAGCATCCTCCTTGTAATATCCATTCTGCTTGTAGAAGGGCATTCAGATCCATACCTTGATCCATCCAAAACCCAGAGCATCCTCCTTGTAATATCCATTCTGCTGTAATAAAACAGTCTTTTCCCTTTGTTTCTCTTGTTGTGTCCCAAATTATTGTATCTCAAATTTTGTTGTGTCCCAAATTGGTATCAGAGCCAAGTTGTTCTTTATTTGTAAGTAAATCTTAACTTTTATTACATATAATTATTATAATAAAAGCCAAGTTGCAATTTTAAGTAAATTTTAAGGTTTGACTATTTTACCATAAAAGTCTATAAATATCAAAATATATTATACATATTTGCAATAATTACTATATAATTCACTAGGGTCCTAATTATTTCTAAAAAGCTTCTAGTCATATCTAACATACTGTTTTTCGTTAATTCATCCACTAAAAAAATTAAAATAAATATTTTTTATTTACCATTTTACCTTTGAGTCTCATCAGTAGTGAGCTTGCCAGAAGCTCGACACGCACTCGCCGCGAGCTCACCATTGGTTGGCCTGCTGTCGTGCGGGCAGTCACTTGCCAATGCTGTCGCCCTCATGACTGTGCGTGGAGCATGTGGCTGCTTGCCAATGCACGCGGCCTCACGCGCAGCTGCTTGCCTATGTCGTATCCATTGTGGCTCCGTGCCACGCACGCGGCCTTGCGCAAGTGAATGCACAAGAGGCCGCCCTAGCTGTTGCTTGCGGTCGCGCGCTTGGCCTTGCTTCATAGGTGACCTTGCGCACGGGCAGCCTCCCTCACTACTGTACACTCAAAAGTAGCCTTGCTCACCGGTGACTGTCCTCGCTACTGCACATAGCCGCGCGGGTGGCTGGCTGCACGTTGCTGTTCTTGTGGTTGTGCACTATTGCATTCGCATAAATAGCCACAATGTTTGACCAGTTTGTAGGAGAACATGTGAGCAGCAGTTTACAGCCCAATCCCACAGGGCTGCGGAGGTTCGGCAATGTTGAAAACTGCAGCCAGCACGTCGCTAACTTGTTTTGAATTAAGGTTTTCTGGATGTTTTTTATACATGGATGCATGTGAAAAAGTTGTGCTTTTAGATGGTCTAATTTGTGTCTAATTTTTAGGAGAATCTACACAGTTCATCTCAAAATGATTAAGGTATAATTTTATCTTAATGTTACATTATTTAGATATCTTGTCTTCTAAAATGTCATTCTTTGAGTGACAATTTCATATCTGTTTTGAAAATTTTTTATATATTTCACATCAAATCAAATAATTTTTTTGTCTAAATAATATCAAGATAACATTGAACCAAACTACAATAATTTCTAACTAGTGCAATCCATGGGCCATGGCCGACTCAAAGTTGGATAACCAAAGAATATTATTTGTGGACCCTAATGTGTTCTTCAGTTCAGCTTCTTGATTCACCACAACCTGTTTCATTCATTAATGAATTCTTTTGTTGCAATATATATATAGATCTTAGTAGAAAAAAATTGTTAGATTGAACGTTTCTGCTGAAGTTTGCATTCTAGAGCAGGAATTGTTAGCAACATAGTGCTATAATTCTTGTCTATTTACTTAAAGAATATCTCAATATCTTGAGCTTATACTAATGGATACCTAGGTTAATTACTCTTATATTGCTGTCATTCAATTTATTTTAATCACGATTGTCTACTTATATCTTGGCCCTCACCTTCTATATCTCTCTCTAAAGAAGCTGACGTTGCTCTCAAAATTATCGAAGTCATTGATGAGAATGACATCAATCCTGTCGTTGTTCATGAGGAGTCGTGGTAGTGGCTGAGCACTAGGGCCCCGTTTGCCTAGGAGTTTAAAATTAACCTGGTTTAATTTTAACCAGGCATATCACATCACACATAAAATTTAATATTAAAAATTAAATTTATTTCACATTCTACACGTATTACATATATATGTTTTATTCATGTTGTATGAAGATATAGTGTTTTGTAAGTTGTATATGTAAGTGAGCATGCGATGTTTGGTTTAGTGGGTTTTTGGTTCAATGATACATTAATGTTGTCATGTTATCTAAAGAAATAATTATTTGATTTGATAATTTATGCAGATAATTTTGTAAAAATTATAAAATTGTCACTCAAAAAATAATATTTAGATATCATGATATCTAGTAATATAGCGTAACATCAAAATAATATTAAACTAAATGTCTTCTTAATATTATCTTTATATTTTGTCATGTTATTTGGATATTATGTCATGTTGTTTAGATGTCTTAATATAAATTTTTTTAAGAGAGAATTTCATAATTTTTTATAAGATTTCTGCATAGTATCAAATCAAATAATTATTTTTTTAAATAATATAATATTAATATAATATTGAACTAAATTTTTAATGTAATTTAAATAACAATAACAACCAATTCTTAATCCCATTAGATGGGGTCGGCTACACGAATTCTTTGCTTTCATTGCACTTTATCAATTAATAAATCCGTATCTAGGTCTAAGTGAGTAAGATCACTTTTTATATTTTCTTGCTATGTCTTTTTTAGTCTCCCTCTTCCTCTTTGAATATAGGTAAAATTTAATAACTTGATTTTTCTACCTGGAGTTTCAATTGGCCTACGATTTATATGTTCAAATTATCTAAGTCAATTTTCTCTAAGTTTATCCTCAATTGGTGCAATACCAATTTTATCACAAATATACTCAATTCTCATTTTATCCTTTCATTTATATCCACACATCCATCTTAGTATTATCATTTCTGTAACACTTATTTTATTTATATATTTCCTCTTTGTAGGTCAACATTCAGTACCATATATCATCGCTGGTGTTACTATAGTTTTATAAAGTTTACCTTTAAGTCTGGATAAAAATTTTCTATCACACAACACATCAGAAATATTTCTCTATTTTATTCATCCTATTTGGATTTTGTTAATAACGTTATTATCTATTTTATAATTATTTTGTATGATAAATAATTAAGTTTCGCTTTTGCTCTCTCTTTAGTTTTATTAATAAGGACAATATCATTTGCAAGGAATATACACCAAGGTACTTCATTTTGGATATGTCCAATCAGGACTTCCGTAATCAAAGCAGAAAGATACGGACTTAAAGCTGAGCCTTGGTGTAATGCAACTGTAATAAAAAAATTCTTAGTCAAAGATCTTTGTGTCCGAACATAGATAACACCTCTTTTATACATGTCTTTAATAATTTGAATATAAGTAGTATAAATCCTTTTATTTTTTAAAACTCTCTAAAATATTTCTCTTGAAATTTTATTATAAGCTTTTTTTAAATCAATAAAAATTAAATGTATGTTTTTCTCTCTCTTTTTAAACTTCTCCATTAAACTTTTCAATAAATGAATAGCTCGGATAGTAGATCTACCTAACATAAAACCATACTGATTCTCTGATGCCTTAGTATCACGGTGTAATCTATATTCGATCACACTCTCTCAGAGTTTTATTGTATGACTCATTGATGTAATTCTTTTATAATTGACACAATTCTGTACATCGCTTTTATTCTTGTAAATAGGTATCAATATACTTTTTTTCTATTTATTTGATATCTTTTTAATCTTTAAAATCATGTTAAATACTTTAGTAAGTCAAGAAACTCTTTCATCTTCTAAACACTTTCAAACATCTATTGGAATGTCATCTGATCCTATTGCGTTGTTATACTTTATCTTCTTTAAAGTTTTTCAGACTTTCGCTTTATTGATACGTCGGATGTAAGAGTAATTTTTACTTTCTTTTGGGATGTTGAGTTTAGTAAGATCAATTGTATTTTCACAACGTTCATTGAAAAGTTAGTGAAAATAACTCATCCATCTATTTTTGATATTTTTTTATGAAAAATATTTTTAATTTTCATTCTCAATATATTTTACTTGAGTTAAGTTTTTAGTTCTTCTATCTCTTGCTTTGACTATCTTATATATTTGTCTTTCTTCTTTTTTAGTGCCTAGCTTTTTATATAAATCCTCAAAACTATATTTTTTGTATTGTCGACTGCTTTCTTAGATACTCGTTGAGTGACTTTATACTTCTCCCACTTATTTTTATTTTTAAATCAATTTTTATAGCAAATTTTCTTCTCTTTAATTTTTCTTGTACATCATCTTTCCACCACCAACCATTTTAATTATTTGAAATTATTGTTTTGGATTCTCCTAGCACATCCTTCACTACTTTAGGAATGCAGTTAGCAATCGTAGGCCACATAAGATCAGTTTTTTCATTAATATTTCATTGCTCAAGTTCTAGAACTTTCTTCCTAAATATATATTCGTTCTCATTTTTTAGATTCCACCATCGAGTCCGAGGACGGAGTTTCAGCTTATTATTCTTTTTTCAATACTTTATCTCGGAATCTAAAACTATTAATCGATGTTAGGTAGTCAAACATTCACTCGGAATGACTTTACAATCTTTACAATTCAAATAATTTCGTTTTCATATAAGAAAATAATCAATTTGTGTTCTTGCCTAAAAATATTTTTTTTATAATTACATAAATAAAGTGTAATTTAAATAAATTGCCTAAAAATAATCAATAAATTTTTAATTTTGTTTAATAGGGAAATGATGAAAGGACCTAATATAAAAGTATAAATAATATTTCAGGATTTAAATTTTGTGTTTTTTAAAACTTGAATCAGTAATACAAATGTAGATCTTGGGGATCTATAAGTAATTCACCCTAACATGTAACTTTTTTTAAATCGGTTAAAACTTAGAAGTGGAAGCAATAGCTACTGATCATTAGAACTGATAAATCACATTATAACTTCTCTCAGTTGAACTTTCTCCTTGACGAAATGACAATTAATTCCTGTCTTGTTCTCTCATGTAAAATAAGATTGGAGGTGATATGCATGGTGGTCTGGTAATCACAATATAACTTCATAGGCTCAAATTGATTAGCCTACGCTGGCTTATTTTGTGTCTGCTCCTTTTAGCTCCAGGTAAACATTTCAATACCGTTGTCACCAGCGATGTCGCTCTTTGCGTTGATCTTTTAATTTCTAAAATTGAAATTGAATAATAAATGAAATAATGAAGTACTTCTTAGTTGCTAATGGAACCATCAATTTAGATCTTTTATCTAATAATCACAATTTTTGGGGATTTTCATTGTCACAAAGTTTTCAAAATAGAGACTTATGAGAGATTTTAAAACCCGCAAATCAGAAGTGTAATTAGGGGCTATTGGGCTAATATAGGGACCTTTCAGTAATTAACTTAATAAAAAATTAGAATAAATTTTTTAGTTGAAGGAGATGGAGAGAGAAATGCACAAAGATAGGTCAAATCAAGTACAGTAAACTATGGAGTGAGGTCAAGAAAAGAAACTATAAAAAATAAAATTACGGTCATAGATCAAGACTGGTTTGGCCTAGACTGGTTGAACCGGACTGGTTTTGAACAGTTTTGGGGAGCAGAATCAGACCGATGTCATCGAAGAAGAAAAAAATATGTACTATTAAGGGTAAAAATGTAATTTTAATGATTTACTAATGAAATATTTTTTTAAAAATAAATTTTGACTAAATTTTAACTTAAGTGTGTGTATGTAAAATTTTATAATGTTTTGAGTGTGCATAGCGTAATTAACTAAGAATAGATATGTAATATATAAATAAAATGAAATAGTGTAGCATGCAGATAATTATCCCAGTTTTTTATTTTATCAACAATTTTTTAATTTCAGGTATAATTATTTTAAATATTTACTGTCTATTTATATATATTATGAGCATTTCTAAAATTTAACTTTTTTATGCTGAATATCACAATATGTATTTATATAAATAAAAATTTTAAAAATAATCAGGAATTACCATTTAAATATATATATATATATATATATATATATATATATATATATATATATATATATACGTATATCAAGTTCAGAGAGTTTGGAATTTCTGAAAGTATTTCCACCACTGTATTATTCTTGTAAAATTATAAGAAAATTAATAGTAATTAAATTCTTCTAATTTAAACTTACCTATAGTTAAGTTAATTTAATTTTTAAATTAATTAAATTAGTTGAAAAACTTAGAATAGTATGCACATAGATTTTTAATATTAATAAAGATATTTAATAAACAAATATTTTTTTAATTATTAAATCAGATTAGATATTATATTTATTTAAAATATTAATAATTTTTTATTAATTAAAATAGTTTATTGATTAGAAAAAATATAGTTATTTATTAAATTTTTTTATTAATATCAATGAACTTATTTACATATTATTTAAAACTAAAAAATTATTTTGTATAATTGAAAATTGGAGTGATCTCACTGAGCATATGCTTAAATTAGAAAAATCTAATTATAATTAACTAAAAAAATTATAATAAACTAGCCCAAATTATAATTCAGGAATAAATCCAAAGGCCTGTTTATCGCGAGGACTAAAATGATACTAATTTAAATAATAATAATAATAATAATAATAAATATTTTTTTAAATTAATTTATATAAATTTTAATATAAAAAATATTATTTTACTTCACATGCTCAATAATTTTTTAATAAAATATTAACTTTATTTCACATTTTAAATCAAAATAATTGATTCGAATATTTTGGTCTAAGATGTGAAAGAAAATTGATATTTTTATTAAAAATTATTGAGTATTAAAAATAAAATAATATTTTTTTATATTAAAATTTTTTGTAAAATAATAAAAAAATTATTTATTATTATTATTATTTTAAAAGTAATATTATTTTGGTCCTAATTTTGATCCTCACGCAAAACAGTACTTTTAGGCCTCATTTGGTTCGAGATAAATTTTTAATTATAAAAATTACTTTACTTTACTTTACATTAAATTCAAATAAGAATGTTAAAATTAAAAGTATTTCACATTTTTATATTTTTTAATATTAAATAAATTTTATTTTATATTAAATTTAAAAAATAATTTTTTTTTTTTATTTTTTTTTATAGGGAATAATTTGGCTGCCCTATACTAGCTTTGATGGGAAAGCCTGGGAAACCCACAAACACAAGGCAGCGCCCCCTCACTCTTGCATCATTTCCCATGCAGTCTCTCTCTGTCTCTCTCTCTCTCTCTCTCTCTCTCTCCATCAATTCCCACAATAATAAATAGAGTTAAAAAGTTTTTTTTGGGGATTTAAACAAGTCAACAAGTCAAACTTCCAATTTCCCAAAACAAAAAGTCAAAATATTCCCCCTCAAAAAACATTAAATTTTCACTACAATTACTAACACATGTTTTTCATTCCTATATTTGCCTACAGCTATGAACTTCAATTATGGTGTAGAGTCAACTATACAGTCACATTTAATTCGAGATAAAATTTTCATTTAATGTAATTTTTAATTATAAAAATTAACGATGTGCATCTTAATATAAGATATGAGAACATAAATTAACAGATCAATTTCACTTTTTTTATCACAGAAATTAATTTATGTTATAAATATTGATAATGTGCACATTAATTAATTTGTTATATAATACTTATTAACAAAATTGAAAGAAAAATTAGTAATGTGGGCTATAGCTTGCTAATGATTTATTGATGTTATATAATATTAAAATTAAATAACAAAATAAAATTATTATTAAATTGATGAGTGTATTCAAGTTCAAATTTTTTATGTAGATTATAATTGAGTCGACCTAATTATGTATTAATTTTTCAGAGCATGAATGCATGCATGCACAAAAAGGACAGAAAGGGTTCATCGCTCAGGTTGAAATGGCAGCTTCTGAACAGTATTCAAACCTCACCTTTTTGAATTTTATTTCATGAATTTAAATAAAATTAGTTCAATTCAAATCATATTTATATATTTATATAACATAAATATGCTTAGGTTAATGCTATTGAACTATAATACAAATTAAGCCAAGATAAAAAAAAAATTGTAGCCAATTCAAATTATTTTGAAATTGAATAATGGATAAAAAGTACAAGGGTACCTCTATATTTTAAGCCTCATGCATCAAAGAAAACTTTTTAAAAAATTTATCTTTGAGGGAATTTTTGAAACACGAATATGCACGTACACGTGCTTAATTTGCACACCATGTAATAGTGCTGTGAAACTGTATTGTCTACGTGTTATCTAGCTTCACTATAAATAATATAGACATTTAACGATGATTAGAAAAAATATTAATGAGAGAGAGATGCAAAGTATTCGTAACATTCGGAGAAAATTTATTCATTTGAAGTCATTGGTCCTTTGGAAGAAGAAAAAGATGAGCTTGTGACAATCATTAAAGTATCGTGTCAAATCACGTGTTTTGTTTAGAATTTTTTTGATCATCACGGTATTGTTTGTTAAACTAGATAGTCATTAATAGTTCGTTGCAATTATTTCAATTCCGTACTCTAGTACTTGTACGAAATCTTGTAATTCAAAGTTCAATAAGTTAAACTTTCATCTTTGAATAGAACTGTATATTGTTGAAAACACTTGATTATTCGACTAAATTGCTAAGTGAAAATCGCGTCTCATCACAATTGTTTTAAGAATTGTTGTATTTTAGTCCCTCTAATACATAAACATTGCAATCACAACTTTTTCAATACTTGGTGGGACAATTATTGCATGCATGCCCCTTTTTTTTTTTTATTTTCAAATGATTTTTATTGTTATTATGGACTGAAATAAGCAAATGAGAAAAAAAATTTATAACAGATAATTACTAGATTTAGAGCTCAACGTAATAATCTAAAATATCATGCATTAATTGATTTGTCACTTGAAAAATCAAAAACAAAGTATTATTTCTGTTGAAAGTCGGCCGAAGCCTATATATTAATTAAAAGCAAAAAGCATCATGTACACAAAAAGCAATCCTTTAAAAGGATTGCACAAAAGTCTGTTGGGAGGGACATGGTGTTATCCCAACAGATATCAGAAATAAAAGATGAAGAAGCAATATAATGGATAGCCTCATTGGCTTGCCTATATACATGTGAAATTTTACAATAAGGAAAGAAAAACAAAGCATTAAGAGGATCACGAAGCTCGTCCGTGCTGTTACTCTCCGCCCAATGTAAAGCGGACTGGAGTTGATCAATGATAAGCTTGGAGTCACCTTCGAACCAAATTCCTTGTATTTTACCGATCCACGGTTTAGCAAGTTCGAGAGCTAATAGCGCAGCCTGAAGTTCAGCAAGTTGCATGGCTTGTGTAGATAAAGAGCGACCATGAGCAGCAAGCAATTGGCCCTCAGAATTGCGAATCAAAGTATTGTTTTTCATAGAACTTAAATGTACATAATCTTAAAAATGAATAAACCAATTAATTAATATTAGGCTACTATGAAACTTACAAATGAAAGAACCATAAGACTCAAATTAAACTAAAGATTATCAAAATGAATAATTTAATTAATCAAATCAAAATTTTTAAAATCTATCAAATGTACTTAAAATTGATTCGATAAAATTTGATTTGATTCATGTCCTACATTTAATCAATCAAGCTTGTCAAAGCTGCCCACTATAGAACCCTAGAATCCTTGTACTTGTTAAATTTAAGAGGAAGTGAGCTAAGTGTGAAGTACCATCCTCTTTTGTAAGCTTTTCTCTCTTCCTCATGCATAATACATGAAGGCATTAGTTTCAATTTTTAAAATATTTTATTTTAGATATTTGAGATTATAAAAATTATATAATTTAATTTTAATTAATATATAATTGCTAGGTTTTTATAATATATATATATATATAATATATAGTAAGATTATTTTCATTTATGTTTTTTTAAGTTTTTTAGAATATAATTTTAAAATATTAGTATCTATATTTTATAATTTTAAACTTTTAATACAAAAAAATGAGATGAAAAATAAATAAATTTTAAATTTTTGTAAAATTTCTAAAGAATGATAAAATTTCTTAAAACTAGTGAGATCTTAAAAAAGAAATCAAAACTGCAGCATTTTTAATAATCTCATGCAAAGATTAAAATTGCGATTTTTAAAAATTAAAATTAATTTGCAATATATTTTTGACCTTAGGTCCCCCATGCTATTTAACCATATAATAAACAATTTATAGTATAAATTTTGTGAAGAAAATATGTGTAGTATAATTTTAAAAAATTTATGTGACATGCATGTAAATATTCCTATATATATCTATATCTATATATATTTATTAATCGTGTGTTTTCAATAATGCACAAATTCCCAAAGAATGGAAAATAACTGCAACAAAATTTAACTTTTTTTTTATTAAAAATTTAACTTTGACTTTTTTAGGGTTTAGGGTTTAGGGTTTATAAGGACAAGAACGTTATATATCATATATGTTATGAATTCAAGTATAATTTTTTTATTTTTTAGGGCAATTCGGGTTTAGTTTTAACATACCATAATTTGATATTGACTTCATAATATTACCGGAGAGATAGATGTAAGTTGTGTAGCCGTACACGATCGACTCGTGTTGCATCATGTACAATTCATGACGTATGCCCGATGTCCAACGCACTAAGTCAAGTATAGTTCACGGATTACGCCATGCATTCTATAAACTAGGCACCTTATTTGATTGAGTGGAAAAAAAACCCTCAAATTACTTTAAAAACAATTCTTTCAATATGTTATATTGATTATAAAAAAATATTTTATATTTATTTCATATTATATATAATTTTAAATATTAAAAATTAATTTATTTCACATTTTATATAAATTTTAATCTTAAAAATTAATTTTATTTCACATCTTATATATACTTCAATAAATAATAATAATTTTATTCTTCATCGAATACAATTCTTAATAATAAAATAAGGGTAAATTATACCTAGGTTCCTCAGTTTAAAAAGTAATAACACACAAGACTAGATTTTTAAAATTTAACATCGGGGTCTCTGAGTTTTAATAAATTATCAAATGGGTCCTTTTTTATTTTTTATTATTAAATTTTTTTACCTCTCCTCCTCTCTTAAAATTTGAGAGAGGGGGAGGGGTATAATGATAATTTAAAAAATGTTAATAATAAAAAAATTAAAAAGAACTGATCATTTAATATTTATTAAAACTCAGGAACTCCAATATTATAACATGGACCTGTTCATTATTAAGCCAAAACTAAGGGACAATTTACCCATAAAATAATTGTATTTTATGTTATAATATTAAATGATATTTTTTTAATCTAAAAAAATTAAATATTTTAAAAATATATTTCAATCAAGTGGATCTACTATCTATTTTTTATTAATGTGACAATCAGCACCAAATCACCAATTTTAAAAGTATAAATATATATATTTGAATCCATTACTCATAAACTATTTGATATATATGACAAAAAGAAAAAAAGAATTTCAAAATTATTTTGACTTTAATTTGACCATTATTAATTCCCTCTTTAATTTCTCTCCGTATCTCCTCCTCCAACGTACATTCTCAAAACCCTAGACAGGAAGCTTTCAAGAGCAACTATCCATTAAATGGCAATGCAAGCAAACGAATGTGTAAAAGTAGGGTTTGCTTAATACCGTTTTAAAACTACTTCATGAAATGACCACTTACTCATCATGAAAACCCTAATTGGCAACATTTATTATATCTCTTCTTATCCTTCTTCTTCTTCTTCTTCTTGATCTTCTTCTTCTTCTTCTCCTCTCTCTCTCTCTCTCTCTCTCTCTCTCTTCTGAGCCTTGGGAAAAGACAGACGGAGAGGGATCATAGATATGGAAACACGTGCGGAGGTGGCCTTTGCTTGCTTGAGTTTCCATGGCGGTCGCCCAGCTGAGATAGGCTCTAGGCGGACACTGCTGCTACAGGGACTCAGCTCCCTAGGGTTTAGTCCCAACTGTGCAGAAAAGAGGAAGAACAACAACAACAATAATAATTATATATTGGGCAAATTGCATATAGATATCTACTTCTTTAGAGAATGCATGTTGATTTTTTCATATTTTAAGAGAAATTTTCATTCAACAACAACAACCAAGCTTTAATCCCACTAGGTGAGGCCGGTCATCTACGTGAATCATTTGTTTTCATTGCGCTCTATCAATTACCAAATTCTTATCTAAGTCTGAGTAACTAAGATCACTCCTTATAGTTTCTTGTCATGTCTTCTTTGGTCTCCCTCTTCCTCTTTGTATATGAGCAAAATTCAATAACTCAATTTTTCTAACCGGAATTTCAATCGGCCTATAATTTATATGTCCAAACCATATAAGCCGACCTTCTTTAAGTCTATCCTCAATTGGTACAAAATTAACTTTTTTTCGGATATACTCATTTCTCATTCTTAAGAGAAAATTTCATTCACGGCAATAAAATCAAACTATTATATATATATATATTTACTTAATTAAATCTTCAATAATACATATTAACTAGCCACAGAAATCATATAAAAAATACAAGTAATTATATATAACTCATGCCATAAAGTTGTATCGTATATTTTCATTTGATTTTTGTGGCTAGTTAGTATTATGTTAAAGATTTAAGTATTAAATATATAAAATAATTAAATTTTAATGATATGTATGTAATTATACCATATTTTAAATATATCAAAAATTTTGCAAGTTTATACAGAATTTTAATACGTACATATTATAAAATTTATTTTAAATTAATTGGCTCAATACCATCATATATGATTCATGAAATTATTTTGCTATTTTTAAGAGAGCCATTAATGCTCAATTATAAAGCTCGTGAATATTAACGAACTGAATGCTAGTATATTTGATCCTTTTACTTACTAATCAAACTTTGAAAATAATACTCCAGCTTATTTGTTAATATATATTGATGAACAGAATATGAGCAAGCTGTTATTGAACTGAATATTGAGCTAGCTAGCTATTCATCGAATGTTCGATTTATTTATGATCTTGCGTGCATGCGCCTATATTTATTATTGTTCATGTTACAATTAGTTAAATTGAATGGACGACAAATCTCACTGTGGCCACTGGATCACTCACAAATTGATCGATTATAAGGGAGCGAAGGATGTGGAGAAAGTGCTAATGTAGAAAGTATATATAATGCTTGCAAGCAACTTCAAGGAGCTCCCCTATTAGAGATTGTTAAGTAACAAGCATTAATGGAGTTAAACTTGAGATAATGTAGATAGGTTAAATACAGAACATTGGCTCTTTCTTTGTGGGGTAGTGCCCTGTAATATTTGATGCATGATTCGTGGTAGTTGGAGGTTAAGTTACATACTTTATACCATCGTAGTAGTTGGTTTTTAGTTTCTTCTTTTTTTAGCTAGTTTTTTTTTTCTAGCTTCTATAGAAATGGTTTAGTTTCTCTCCATTTAGTGTTTCCTCGAATATGATTGGAGAAAGATCTACTCAGTAGGAGATAATGGAAAATATATAAAGCCCCCAAAACTAGGTCCCAAAAGTTCTAGCTAGGACATTTAAATATTAATTTTAGACAATAATTGAGAGGATGATATAATGTATACTATCCATTCAATTAGTGGATAAAACTAATACCCAAAGATCGTAGAAGCTTTGGAGATAGATATAGAGGCTATGCGGTATTGTTAATTTGGAGTTAATTGCAGGCTAACTTGTTTTCCTAGTCGAACTAGTTTTAACTTGAATTAAAATTAGCATCATATATCACATTATATGCAAACTTTAGCATTCAAAAAAAGTAATGCTTCACATCTTACTAAATACCTCTAAACTTTAAATCTTACTAAAAATTTTAAGCTAGAATGAATTTAATATTAAAATTACTTTTATTTTACATGCTACATAAATATCTCAAAATAAAACTAATTTTACTTTAATTTGTTTCATAAGTTTCTAATTTAATATGCCTAATTAGACTTTCTAGTTCAAGAAGGACATAATTTTGGATGAAAAAAAAAGTTAGGAGAGAAAAAACAGTAATAATTAGTTTATGTACCGAAAGGTCATTTCTTGCTCTTTAATGCAACGCATGAAGTATTCTAATTAGTAATATAATTTTTTATTTTATATTATATAGATCATATATAGTGTCAAATCAACTCAAAAAAAAATAATTTTAAAGAAATAAAAAATTGAATTTGAAACTTTGAAGTTATGAATTTTGATTTAAAATTACCAGCTGGCCTAATACGAAGAATATATATATAGGGAGAGTAGGGAAGAAGAACAAGAACAGTTAGTTCACATGCGGGAAATTATTCTTGGAGAATATCACTTCAGGTTGCCTCTAATGGCCACTTGCCAATTAGAGGCATGAGAGAAAGAGAATGCCAAAATAGTGAAGGAAGAGTTCTTTCCATGGCAGTTGATGGAATGGATGTTACCTTTCATGGATGTGGAGCTCCTCATCTATGAAGAACAAAAGCCATCAATCTAGAAGAAGAAGAAGGGAGATGATGATGATGATGAAGAAGAAGAAGAAGAAGAAGAAGAAGAAGAAAGCAGACTATCCGCTGAATGTTACGTTTCCTGGATCTGGAAATAGATATGTATGATTTCTATCAAAAAAAAAAAGAAAGATATGTATCATTATCAAAATGCACACATTCAAGAGAGAAAGAAGAAGAATTGAGAGAAAGAAGATGGCAAATTTGGGGTTGGTGCCGAGAGAGAGAGAGAGAGATCTAGAGAGAGAGAGAGAGAGGATTCATTAGCTCAGAGTAGATAAACAGAATAATAATGCTGTAATCTGGAGATCATACATGAAACATGCATGAGGAAAGAGAGGAAGAGAGGTGGTGTGAAGAGTGAGGGAGAAGAAGAATGAAGAAGAAGGAGAAGATGAAGAAGACTGATTGGAGATCTTGGGAAGCAGTTAATGAAGAAGGAGAGGAAGAAGAAGAAGAAGAGTTAGTTAAGATGGGAAGGGTGGAGAATGGCCAGAAGAGTGAAGGATGGCCGGAAGAGTGAAGAAGAAGAAGACAGATCGGAGATCTTGGGAAGAAGTTAACGAAGCCCAAGCTTCCAAATTAAGATGAAACCCATGAATGGCTGGAAGAGATCGAGAATAGCAACTTAGAGAGAGAAAGAGGAAAAACGAGACCTTTATAATGCAATGATTAAAGCCTTTTTACCCTTATTAGCAGCATAAAGAGAGAGAGAGAGAGAGTAACTCTCAAAGCCCATATCATTGCAACAATCTGCCCTCTCAAACCCAAAAAAGGGAAGATCCAACACGCCATGAACTCACCTCATGCCGCCGCCGTCGCCGGCTGCGGCGCTGTCACCACCAGCGAGATAGAAGCTGTGATTGGGGGGAATGAAGCCTGGTCCGAGAGCCCTCTCCTCCAGAGCTATCTCTAGCCGTAGAGAGTGGACGAACCGAAGAGGCCTCGAGCCAGACAACATTCCCCTCAAAGAGAAAGCTTCCTTCTTCTTCCCCTGATGCTGGCCCAGAGAGGGGCTTCGTTTTCCCCTGTTTCTCCCCCTTGAGTCGCGGCGTCTTTCAATGGTGTAGATAAAGAGGAAGTGTGAGGCATGATGACCAAAATGATTACTCTGCCGAGATATGAACACAGAGAGAGAGAGAGGGTGTGAGAGAGAGAGAGAGAGAGAGAGAGAGAGAGAGATTAAGGTCCAACAAACCCCAGCAGAGTTAAAAGAAAGAGTTAGCTGGAAGACAGAGCTCACAGGCCGAGCGCAGACAGGGTGAAAAGAGTGAAGAGAGAGAGTGGAGTAAATGGAGTGGGTCAGCCGGTTCAGACTTGGGGACAGAAACAATAAAGATGGAGAGAGAGGGAGAGAGAGAGAGAGAGAGATTGAAGACAGGAGAGTCGGATTAAAAAGACAACACGCAGCTGAAGGTCCCATCTTCAACCTCTCTTCTTCTCTCAGAGAAATGACCACGACCCCATTCTCTCTCTCTCTCTCTCTCTCTCTCTCTCTCTGCCCTCCACACGTGAATCCGTGATGCACTCTTGCCCAACGGAGCTGTACTCTACAGTAACCATACTTGAAACCCATTTGGAAGAAGCTATGAACGTGTTATGATAAATCTGATAATCATATTTGTTTAGATGTTAATAGCATACCTCATCTCACTAGCTCACATATTACTCCAAAAAACAGAATTAATGAGGGACTCGCGTTCAATTGGTGGTCAAATAGATGATTGAACACAACACAGAGGACTGATTACTATAAGTGTACAACCAAGTGCACAACTAATTAAATTCATTAATCGTGTCGCGCCATCCAACTCCAACTACGTACAGAAGTCTTAGCATCTTTAGTTTCAATCATAGCAATTAATCCTCGCTAGCATATGTTACCAACTATCTGCAAAGGTATTGATTGAACTACATTATTTAAAGTTAGACAGTCGACAACTAGCGTCAAACTTATCAAACAAGCATGACATAAGTCTTCAAAAATAGTGCTCGTCAACTAGGCAACCTTACACACTGATCAGGTGACCTTTCATCTATTAAACAATTATAACTAGTGTTAACACGTGGTTCCAGCGCTGCATCCCTGTCGTACACGTGGCGCCCAGCTGGCTTTTGGCCTTTATTTTATTTAACTAATTTATCTATCTGTTCTCACAAGTCAGACCTCGGTCAAACTTCGGGCACAAGGATGCAGCCAAACCTCGTCCACGACGAGCCAAGACCATTCCTGATTACATCGTCCCCGATGTTACAAAACGATGCCTGTCACAATCAAGCTTGGTCCGACCGTGTTGTTCCTCGTACAAGGATACTTTTTTCAGACCGCAAATCAAGGATCTGCATGCCTCAGCTGTTACGGATCCCCAGAAGTAATACCAATATTAAAAGTTAGCATTCTCTTTTTGCTACTTCTGGTCCCTCCGGCGGCCAACAAACAGTATGAACCCAGAGCTTGTTCACCTCCTTTTCTCCGAAAAACCAGGATGAAGTCGTACCATCCGCTGCCTACAAATACCTCTGAACAGTCTTCAGGCAAGAGGGATCAGGTTGGAGGAGGGAAGATTACAGATAAAAGATCAGGTCATGGAAATCAACGAGAGCGGCCAGAGCAGCTTCCTTGATTCTCCTATTCTCATTGTATTAGAGCCCCGACTGAGGAGCTCTCCAAATTTCAAAATTATACATCATCACAAATTAAGCCTAATTAAAGCTCAATTATGGCCAAACAATAATTCAAAAGAATGTAATGAAATTTTAAAAATTCATAGAAGCTTATTGTAGTTTGATTAATGGAAGATTATGTTGAATATTTACTCCCAGTTTGATTTCAAATTACCAAATGGATTAATTAAAATAGTGAATAATTATAATTAAGCCAAGTTTAATTTCTATAAAAAAATTTTGATCATCAAATTGACCTATTAAATAAGTTCAGTTGTAGCACAAATTGAAGACCAGCATCAGAGATCTTAACGTTCTCTTCAGAATCCCTCAGGCCTCAACCAATTTGGAATTTGTAATTCATTTGATGGCCTTCAGTGTGTCAAATAACCTATAAGAAACCCATTGATTCAAGCTGATAACAATTTAGTTAAATATTTAATTAAGCATGTCTAATTAACTAATTAACAATTTAAGTTTCTGATATCGTTATTGTCAGTGCCGTTAAGCAGAAGTCGCCCAGCAGCCAGGTGACTTCTGTTATATATATATATAAAAGTTACTTCAGTGTGACTAAATCTATAAATTTAGTCTCATCCCTCTTTTTTCTATATTTCTTATTTCCTAAGAATTTTCAGAGAAAATCAAGAGGAGTCGAGCAGAGCAAGTTCAAGTACAGCAATAGTTCTTGTTGCTCTTTCGCCGTTTCGTAATATTTTTCATCTTTTAGTAAATTTTTTTATGATACTTTTTTACTTGATTAATTTATATTCATATATAAAATTCAAAAAAAATAAATATAAAGTGAAATAAAATTTATACAAAGTCAAAAATATACCTTAAATCAACATTACTTCAACAAACTTCTTAAGCAAACCCTATTAGGGCTGACGTCATTCTCAGTGAAAGCACATGATCAGTAATTTCAACTTAGATTTTGACCGTTAATTTCAAATTAATTTTCTTTCAATTAAATTAAAAAAAAATAATCCGAATTTGTGGCGTGTGGAATTCTGCCTACAAATTAAACCTCTTTCCACTGACCTCCCGAGCCCGTTCCTCTTAACCCTTTTCACCTTCCTTCAACATTCGGCCCCCGGCGTGCGAAGGAGCAGTTGAGCTTGTCCCTCTCTCGCATTATACGAAGCTCTAAAGAAGGCAACAAATGAAAGAGGCTGAAGGGATCATAAATGCTTTCATTCTAAGAAATTTTGAAATTTATGCAGTTCGATCTCAAAATTTAGGAGGAAAAAGAAGTTTCGAGTAAAGAACAAGGGGTAATTCTGCTCGAGTTCCTGAGGTAGAATTAACTCAGATTCTACACAGATCTATAAAAATAAAAAATATATTATATATATGGGTCTCTCTCGTATAAAATACTTTCTATGTGAGTCAGTAGCGGAGCCAAGATCTCGGACCAGATCTTGGACCAGGGGGTCAGGTGTGGCCGACAATTACGGGAAGGAGGAACGAGAGGTGCAAGAGATCAGTTTAAAGCAGAAGGCTGAACAAAGATCGTTGGACGAGACTCCGACTCGATAAAGAAGGCTAGATAGAGGTGACGTTGATCAGCGGGAGCCTAATGATGGAGGCGACGTGAATCAACTACTAGCGATGCGAAAATCAATGGGAATCGATGGAGGGCCGGCTCAACGCGAATCTACTACTGATGACTAGAATTTCACTTTAGGAAAGAGCCGGCTCAAGTGGCTAAAGAATAGTAGTAAAGCAATAGAGTACGATAATGAATAGAATACATAATTAATAATTAGTTAATTAAAACTATTATTATATTGCATTATAAATAATAAGGTAAATTGCATCTAGGTTTCCGAGGTTAGAAGAGTATTGTAAATTGATTCAAATTTTTAAAAACCTCATTTGAGTCTTGAGATTGTGATGGCATTGTAGTTTTGGTCATGTTTTAAAATATCATTATTTTCACTATTTTTTGATTAAAAATATGAAATTTGATTATTTTTTACTACTTTAAACCATTCACATATTTCAAAGTTCTATTACACTCTTTTTCCATTTTTTTAAAATTTAATTTCTCTTATTTCTTTATTCCTCCCCTGATGTGAGTCATTTTTAATGGATTCTATTAAGGAAGTGTTTGGTTTAATATTATCTTGATGTTATGTTATGTTATTTACAGAAAGCAATTGTTCGGTTTAATGACATTTATGAATAATCTTTTATAAGATTATAAAATTATTAGTTAAAAGATGATCTAGATTACATAACATAACATGCACCAAGATAACAGCGAACCAAACACCCCCTAAGTATGATCGTTAAATTGTTATTTTAAAAAATGTAAAACGCTTATATAATAATTCTAATTTTTAATATTTAAATATATATTTTTATTTTGTAAAAATAATAATTTAACAATTAAACTTAACAAAATTTGTCAAAAATGACCCAAGTACTGAAAAACTTTTGAGATGAAGGAACCCAGATGATATATTTTAACGTCTAAGGAAGATAGCATTACTGGATTAAAGAATTATTTTTTTAATAATAAAGCCAATATTTACATTAATTCTGATAGAACATGATATCATCTTTTACAAATTCCTCTCTCCACATAAGAAATCATTAAAATTTTATATTCTCTATAATTATTAAAATAAGTATTGCAGAAAATAACTATATTAAAATAAATAAATGAGCATATATAAATAAAATAAAATAGAAAATAAATGTATTTGTGAAAAATTAAAAAGCATTAATTGAGGATAAATTTAAAAATAGTTAACTTAGATGATTTAGATATATAAATCGTACATCGATTGAAGTAAAGAAAGTTAAATTATTGAGTTTTACTTATATGAAAAGAGAATAATAGAAATTAAAAAATAATATAGCAAAAATATAAAGAATGATTTTATTATTTAGAGCAAAATTAAAATTTATTAATTAATATAGTTAACAAAAATAAATAAATTTTGTAATTGATTCCATTAATTGTTGTAGTATTTTTTATAGTTAAAATCTAATTCTAATTTTTTATCTTTATATTTTATTTTCAAACACTTTCTTTTTCTTATTTAATATTACATTTTTTTTAATAAAAGATTAAATTCATTTTTAAATTATTTAATCATAGAGTATTTCTTTTAACGTTGGAATCTACCTCTAGTATCATTTAAACGGATAAAATAATTTTATATAATTTATAATTTATCTCAAAAAAATATTAAAATAGGAATTATGCTTTTAATTTATTTTTTTATCTTATAAAATCTAATTTCTAAAACTGTAGTCTTTTAAATCCCTCCATCAATCTTAATTCTAAGAAAATAAATTTTTAATTAACAATATACATAAATGTAAAAACTAAAACTTAAAATTTTAACTTAGAATCTAATAAAATTAAAACTAAAAATTTAAATATTTACGTTTAAAAGTCCAATCTAACTGATCTAGTTTATTGAAAATAATGTTTAAAATTACAAATCATATACATTTAAATAAAGGTCATAATTTTGTTCCAAACTTGAAAATCATATGAAGCTCAATTAAAATAATTAATTTTTTGATAATTCAAATATGACTCATTTAAAATAAATTCTATTCATATAATATATATATATATATATATATATATAATTTTAAGATATAAATAATGAATATTGTTATTAGAAAATATTGTTGGTCATTAGAATCAATTTAATATTGAATGAAATAAATTTGCGTAAATGCGAAAACAGCCATGAAACTAGAAATATTGCGATAAATATCTTTTAATTTTTTATTTTAAATATTTAATATTTAATATTTTAAACATTTTAAATTTTTTGAAATATTTTGTGATGACTATACTTTTTAATTGTTTTCTTCAAATTATATATTAATGTTCAGTAATTTTATTTCTAGTTTATTTTTATGGAAATTAATTTGTGAAATTTTTAATGTATATATTTATATATAATAAAAAGAGAGTATATTTAAAGTTTGGAAGCAAGTATAAAAAGAATGAGTTTTGGCATTTTTTATGATGGTAGGAAATGAAAACAAATTAGGAATATAAGAAAAACAGACTAAAAACAAAGAGCAAAAAGTTTATGTTTAATAGTTTTATCAATTATATATTTTTTATAATTTTATATTTTTGTCAATAGCTTTGCTATTTAAGACGAAGAACTCAAATAACACTTAAAATATAAAAATTATAATTATAATATTTAATGATAAAATTAATAGCATTAATCAGTTAATTTTATCTCATAAACATTTAAAAAATAACTCTATTATTAATTTATAAAGTAACAATAATTTTTAAAATAACCAATTGTAATAAAAAAAAAATTTATAAGTTCGTGGTAAAGCAAATATTTATTTTTATATAATATGGGACTAATATATCATAATTTACAAAATATAAAACTAATTGGAATATTAACTTTTTTTGAAATATTTTTAAAAATAATGAAAATATTTATTTTTATTATATATCTTATTAATAAATTTTCATGTGTTGAATTTGTGAAACCCCAAAATTAGAATATTCGGGCATCTTTTCAACTAACATTTTGTTAATTCCTCTTAAAACTTTTATAGATTAATTAGTTAAAATAATTGTTAAACAGCTTTTTTTACTATTAAAAAATTTGTTAAATGACTATTTTAATATATATTTTTTTACTTTGAATTTTGTTTTTGTGTTAAAAGTGAAGTTCAAAAACTGAATATATGGAGTGCACATTTAGTTAAGAAAGAAATACTTATATTAAAGATGTGACAATTGGTAATCAAATTGTCAAGAAGAGTGAGCGCTTTAAATACCTTAAATCAATTATACAAAATGATTGCGAAATAGATAATGACGTTATTAACAGAATTCAAGTAGGATGGGTAAAATGGAGAAATGCTTCTAGTGTATTGTGCAATAGAAAAATCCCATCTAGAATCAAGGGTAAATTTTATAAAACTGTAGTAAAACTAACGATGATATATGGTGCAGAATGCTGGCCTGCAAATAGAAAACATACAAATAAAATAAATATTGTAGAAATGAAGATATTAAGGTGGATGTGTAGATATACACGAAAGAATAGGATGAGAAATGAGTATATCCGAAAGAAAGTTGGTGTTGCACCAATTGAGGATAAACTTAGAGAAAGTTGACTTAGATGGTTTGGCATCTAAATCGTAAGCCGATTGAAACTCCAGTTAGAAAAATTGAGTTATTGGATTTTGCTCATGTACAAAAAGAAAGAGGGAGACCAAAGAAGACATAACAATAAATTATAAGGAGTGATCTTAGTTACTTAGACTTAGATAAGAATTTGGTAACTGATATGACGCAATGAAAATAAAGAATTTATGTAGCTGACCCAACCTAGTGGGATTAAGGCTTGATTGTTGTTGTTGTTGTTGTTAAAAGTGCTTTAAGTTTTGCAGTTATTGGAACATAGTGATAGCACATAACACAAATTGAGGCATCTAAATTGAGGTTTTAAAAAGTTTAAGATCTATTGACCTAAGGGACCAAACTCAATTTATTCTATAAAATATTAAATAAATCAGTTTTTTTAATAATTATATAATTATTAAAAAACAAAAAAAAAATTCCTCGATCTCCTACCTCCGGCGAGTGCAGTAGCACCACCTGTGCGCCCGCGGTTGTGCTTGTGCGCACGCACAAGGCACCATGCTCGGCTTATGCATGCGCAGGCTGTGGTGTGGTGGCTGAGTGCACGTAGGCCACCGCGTGAGGCTGCTGTGGTGGGGTCTACGCGTGCATACCACGGTGGTGAAGGGAGAGGGAGTATTTTTGTCTTTTTAATAATTACATAATTATTAAACAGACTGAATTAAAATCAAAACTAAAAGTCAAAGAACTATGTGAAATAATTTAAATTTTAAAAACCACTTAAGGATTCATATTATTTATTTATGCAGCTCAGGCTCTTTTTCTTTTTTCAATATGAAATAATTCATTCTTATGCTTCTCTCACCAGTCATTTTTCAACCCATATAAGCTTGCCAAAAGTTTCATTTTGTCCTAGCGATTCTTTTCTCTTAAAATATCACCCGACGATTACTATCCATCCTTCTAAATAACGGGCATCACAGGCTCACAGCCAACATCAAATGCCATGATCAAAGAAATTTTAATCAAAGATTAGAGAGCGAATGTCCCTCTCTATCAGGAAAAGTTATTGGGTTCGGACGGCGCACCGTCCGGAACCCAATCAGAGGGCGTCATGTGTGCCATACAGCTGGGTCCGGGTACACGTGGTGCCCTCTAATTGAGCGTCCGAACGATACGCACAACGCACCCAATAATTTTTCCTCTATCAGATCGTGGAAAATGCCATTATTTTTATTAAAAGAGAATATTATCAAACAATGGCTGAAGTAGAATAATCAAAAAGTTATAATCATAAATTCTATCACAAGGCAGTGTTTAGCCGAGGTTTTAAAAAATCACATAGATCTCATACGAAATGAAAATTTTAAACTTTTAAATTTTAATTGGGGTTGAACCAAGTCTAATCGGAATAATTTAATAATTTAATAAATTTTTATAAATTATTATTTTATAGTAATAATAAATATAATATATCATAAAATTCATGATAAAATTACATTAATAACAATTAAATTTTTAATCCCACTAAGTAGGATTTGCTATATAATTTTTTTATTTTCATCGTGCTTTATCAAATAATAAGTTTTTATTTATCTCCAATTATGCAAATTTTTTTAATATTTTTTAATTATATTTTCTTTAGTATTTATGATAATAACTAACATGATAGGACATGAATATATTAAAATTCATAATAAAATTTAAAATTTAAATTTAACAATATTAAATTTTTTTAAAAATTATAAAGTTATTCTTATAAAGAATAAAAAGTTGATCTTAATTACAAAAAGAATTAAATAATAATGTTTTAGATGTTATTTTTATAAATAATAAATGATGTCTTTAAAAAATTATTTTTACTGTTGTTTTTGCATAATGAATAGTAAAATTTAGTTTCACATTATTAAGAAGGGCATAAAATTCTTTTCATATTACTTTACAGTAAAAATTTCGTAAGAGAAACATATAAATTAGCCAATATAGCTACAATACTGTGTTTAGTCATATTAAATTATTGTTTAATTTAATCTTTAATAAAAAATTTTTATTTTAAATTTTATTAAAAAAAATATAATTATATAAAATAAAGATAAGTTAGTATTAAAAAATTTTTAGAATATATATATATTATTTTATCATTGAATATCATAATTTTTCTCATCTTATTTAAGAGTTGGAGTGATGGTTCTTATTCGATCTAATTTGATGTTAAAATCAATCAATATGTTAGATTAAAATAAATTATAATAAATTAATATTTATTTATAATATTTATAATTTTATAATGATAATAAATCATACAATAAATAATTTTAGTGAATTTTTTGTAAATATAGTTATTTATTGGTTCAAGTTTGACGATTGATTTAATTGGTTCGATTATAAGCCCGACAATTCATTTGTTGTTAATCTAGTTTGATTTTTATAGTATTGATTCTCATTAGACAATGTTTTTTGGAAAATTGAACATGGGACTTACTGGTGCTCAATCAATTTTTTTTGGATAAAATTTAAAATAATTTTATATCTCAGATTTACATTTTTTAAATTATAACATCGGAATCTTGAGTTTTAATAAATTATTAAAAGAGTCTTTTTTAATTTTTTATTATTAATTTTTTTAAAATTATCGTTTTACATTTGTCAATCTCTCTCTCCTCCCTATCCGGCGCACACGCACGGGCTGCACTGCCGCCAGCGGTCCGGCTGCCGCGCTGCGTGTTTGTCGGAGGCCGCGCGACTCATTTGATAATTTATTAAAAATAAGAGACCTGAGCGTAATTATGCATAATTTTATTTAATTTTAAAATTTTTACGTAATATGATGTCTTGTTAATTTTATTTCAAATTTGATATAATAAGATCAAATAAAATGCCTGAAAAGTTAACGGGTGGTGGCCCAATTAGAAGTTATAATTAAGAGAGAGTAAGGGACTGATATGTTAGTAGCTTCCAATCTGAGGGTCCTGTCTGTAACTTACCCGTTACGGCCCGGGCCTACTGCAGTAAACGAGCTCACATTTCTAGATGCAGTTGCGGGGCCCAGCTATTAACTGTAGCTCGTATGGGATTCCGGGCAAAAAGGAAAGAAAGACAGCTCAGCTGCGGTCATTATTACAGAAAAGACCCTCGGTAAAGCTCTCTCTTGCGAATCAGTCCATCACGTGGAGCCCACCAGCAGGTGCCCGGGAAGCGCGGTCCAGAATCTGGTCCGTTCGGCGTAGACTTTGAAGTACACGTGGCAGTGCGCCAAGCTGGCCTGACCACCATTGACTGAATCGTGCCACCAAGCGCGTATAATCAAATTTATTAATTATGTTTTTATATAGGGATTTTTACTAATTTCTCTTTCAAAATTAATATTTACATACTTCCGTTAAAATCTTAAATAAATTTATATATAAATATTAATCATTATATTTAAGTACTTTTTGGCCTAATTTATTAAGTACTCAATTTAAATAAAATAATATTTTATTAATAATTTAAATTTATCATAAATTTTAATAATTTTATTTCACATTTAACACAAATTTTAATATTAAAATATTTTTTTTTTCTTATCAACTATATAAAATAATTTATTTTTTTCTTTATCTTTGTTTAAATAATTACCAAGTAATACCTTTATAATTAGTACCATAAAACTAATTTAACAAAAAAGAATTACTGTCACATTCATAATATCTACTTATTTAATATATGACAAATATTATTCGATAGTATTATACGTGAATTTTAAATTTTTTTTATTTAAGTCTTTAAATTTTTAAAATTTTATATTTTAGATTCTTTTATTAAAAATTGAATTAAAATAAAAATTTACTATTCACTCTCCCCGAGTGCGCTTGCGACGGCTATGCCAGCACTGTGCCACCTCTGGTGGCAGCTTCGGTGACGGTAGGGGTGGCAAAATGGGTCGGCGGGTCGGGTTCAAGTTAAACCCGAATCCGACCTGATCCGAATAGACTCAACCTAAATCCAATCCATTTATTAAATGGGTCAAAATCCATGACCCGAACTTGACCCAATTAATAAATAGGTCGGGTTAGTGAGTCGACCCGACTTATTTATAAAATATTTTTTGATAAATGCCCAACTCGAATCCTATCTGACCCGATTATGCCCAACTCGAATCCGACCCGTTTAATAAATAGGTTAAAATTCATGACTCATACCTGAAAATTGTGGGTCGAGTTCGGGTCAAATTCACGGATCGAGCCATATATTGCCACCCTTAGGTGGTGGTAATCTCACGAACAAAGGGAAAAAATGAGATAAAGAAAATTTGGCAATTTGTAATTAAAAAAAAAAATTTAAAAAAATCTTTTGAAATTTAACTAAAAATTAGTGGAATTCTTTAAAAATGATTTAATTGAAAAGATTATGTCCACTCTTAGCGAAAATGATTTTTGAAATTCCATTATTTAGATACTTTTTTTTATATTTATAAATCTTTGTGATATTATTTTTAACTTAAAAATATAAAAAATATTTATTTTTGTCCATAATAGCGTATTATTTCTAAAAATTTTATCTACCATCAAAATGTCATGATATTTATATAATGTATGGTTCAATATTATCTTAATATTATATTATATTATTTAAAAATAATAATTATTTAATTTAATAATATTTTTAAATATTTTTTTTTAAAAAAAATATAGAATTATGTTAAAAGATGTTATCAAGTCTGTTTATTTATAATAGTTAATTTTAATAAATTTAAAGTTAAATTTGGATGAAAATATTTTTTTAATTGAAGATTGTAAATAATATTAAATAAAGTTAATTATTATATTGTAATATGTGATAGATGTGATATAAGTTAGTTATTATTTTGGCATGTGGGTAGAATGTAAAATAAATATAATTTTTTATTTTAAATTATATGTATAAACCAAACTAAACCAACCAAATAAATATCGGTTCGTTTTTGTTTGGTTTGGTTAAAACCATATTTTTGGTTTGCAATCCTTTGATCTACAGCGCAAGCCGCGCAACCATAAATAATCTGAAACTTCTCGGTCGGTCAAATCAGCCTTCTTTCTCGCGAACTCATCTATGAGCGAACCCAAATCGACAAATTGCCAACTGAACCGGCCCAATATAAATACGTGGGTTATTCGGTTAATTCGGTCGGTTTGGTTTCCAAACATGTGATACCGAACCCAAACCAATTAACCAAAATATTCAAAATATCAAACCATCACCAAACCGCTAGATTCTAAACCAAACCAAACCGTTAAATTTAAACGATTCGGTTCGATTTTTCGATTTAAACCATAGTTTGCACACCCCTAGATGCAGTGATATAATACAGTCTATTTTGGTTAACCACTTTCCTATGAAATAGAAAATATCTTCCAAAAGTTCATTCAATTCTTAGATCTAATATTGCGAAGTTACAAGGGAAGATGTCTGTAATGCTATCTTTTATTTTTTCGCAATTATTTCTATACCTTACTAATAGATAAGCTAGTTGATTATTTTTGAAGTGTAAGGAACTAACAAGGCTACTCAATTTAAACTGATGTGTGTATCATGATATATAAAGTAACCGTTAAAGTCGTTATTATCTATATAAAATAACTCCTTAGCACTCTTGTGTCTTAATTTTTCTCACAGGGCTTAGTGTTATTGATAATTATTTGATGGCATAAAATGTGATGCATAAATTTTTCAATAACCTAATTATAGTTAGATTATAAAAAATTTGAGCCGTTAATCATATTATTTTAAGGATATTTAAATATATTTTGAGTGAAAATTCTAAAATTTTAATATTTAGGTGGCGGCAAATGAAGGAGACATCCGCAACATGAATTGATTTTAGGACAAATCAACGCTTTAGTGTAGTATTGAGGAAGAGAAAAATATGTATCATTAAGAGTAAAAATATAATTTCAATGATTTACTAACAGAATATTTTTTTAAAATAAATTTTGATTAAGTTTTAACTCAAATGTGTGTATGTAAGATTTTGTAATATTTTGAGTGTGCATAGCGTAATTAACTAAGAATGGATAGATAAGACATAAATAAAATTAAATTGTGTGGCATGTAGTTAATTATTCCAAAATAAAAATATGTTATCTGGTCTCTCTTATCAAAGATTTTTACTACATGTGTCATTTTTAATGGATTTCATTAAGCTTAACTTTTAACTTATTATTTTTAAAAATTTAAAAATATATTTAAATATTAAAAATATTTTTAAGTATTTTTAATTACTATCATAATATGATTTGAGCCGTCACTAAATAATATTACAAATTATGAATTTATAAATATACATCAAATTTGAGTTGTATCAATTTAAAAAAAACTAAATATATATATATATATTTTATTGTAAAAAAAAGTCTGTAGTTGGGATCAAACGGAGCAACCCTTTTCTTCTTCCTCGCTCGGCTTCCAAAAGGCTCAGACGAAGCCTGCGCGCTCCAACCAAGCGGCAATGCCGCCTGGCCGCAGCAGCTGAAGAGCTCGAATCCAACTGACGGCCGCTCCTGCCGCAAAAGATGGTCAATTAAACCCTGCTACCCCCGAGCTTCGGCAATGGTGTCTCTGGTTCATGCCTCTATCTGCCACCTCTGCCCTCGGCAATCCTTAGTTCCGTGCTCTCACTTTCTCCGGTTGCCGTTGTCATCTTCCGAGTTCTTCAAATCTTCATCTTTTAGCAAACCAAACAAGCCCTATGCCGGCGCCTCCTGCAGTGCGAGCAGATGGACCGAACGCCTCTTGGGAGACTTCCACTTCCACCCTGCCAACGATGACGCGCCGTCGCCCCCGTCATCTACTTCCGTGGCCGCTCCTCCGAATCTCACCGTCTTCTCCACTGCCGCCGACCGGTCTCTTCCCCTTCCGATCGACTTCTACCAGGTTCTATTCATTAAACAACTACTACCATACCATATCTGCATTTATTTTCCCTTGTTTCTTACCTTATCCCGCTGTTTAAAGGGGAATATTGCATTTTCTGTTTATGTTCTGATACGGTCTTAATTTACTATAGTTCCTGTAGACCTTTGCTTCTTCCTCTTCTTTCTTCCCTGGTCTTCCCTTCTTTCTATGTTTTTCTACCTACTTCTTTTTCTCTACCGCTTCTTTCCCACTTCTGATTTCCAGGTTTTAGCACTTTTCCTGAATGTATTGCAACATGTTCTGGGTGAAGATTTCCCTAATGGTGTTATGTGGTGTAGGTTCTGGGTGCGGAGACGCATTGCCTGGCAGATGGAATCCGAAGGGCGTATGAAGCTAGGGTTTCAAAGCCGCCCCAGTATGGGTTTAGCCAGGAGGCCCTCATAGGCCGGAGGCAGATACTCCAGGCTGCGTGTGACACTCTGTGGAACCCAAGCTCGCGTGGAGACTATGACAGTGGTCTTTTTAAGGATCCCGTCTCCACACTTACCACCCATGTCCCTTGGGATAAGGTGATCTCAACTTAACAATGACTTTGAGGGATGTATGTGTATGAACTTGCATTGTGTAGTTTCAGAGAATTAGTAATAGCTGAGATGTCGATGAGCTTTGGTATTCATTAGAAATAGTTGTAGATGATTTAGTCATGTCACCTCTAGAGGTGCTTATAAGTAGATGTGAGGGATTTCAAGAGTAGAGAGGAGGAAAGATTATAAATTACTTGGTATATGATTTATTAGACATGATCTTGACTCATTCTTGTAATGAGCATTACTTTATATAGAGTTGAATGTTCATGTAGTGGATGCCATTAGTTTGGGGTTCAGGTTTGTTGGTGTTGCTACTGTTGTTGTTGTTATGCAAGTGACTAATCATTAGGTTTCACAAATGACTTTGGAAAACAGTATGGCAGGCACAAATAATGGCATGCAGTGTCTTTGCTTAGACTTTTCTTATTTAAGTTGGAGTTGTTTATTGTTAATTGATTGCTGGTTATAGCTTAATCACCAGAATATTGAAAATGATGGGGAACTGATTATATTGAAACTCTACGGAGCCTTTTTGGATGTCAGAATTTCGAGTGAAATAATTGGAAAGGAGTGTTCGACGCCTGAAATTAGTGATGCAATTTCATGTTCAAGCCACTTGATAAATTTATTTCCTTACATCATTGAACATTGCTAGCTTTTGAATTATGGCATTATAGTATGGAATTCCTTTGTTGTTCTCTATTACAAAACCTTGTATTTCTCAGGTTCCTGGGGCTCTTTGTGTGCTTCAAGAGGCTGGCCAGGCCAATACCGTTATTCAAGTTGGTGGCAGCCTTTTGCATGAGCGTCTGCCAAAGCCTTTCAAGCAGGACGTTGTGCTGGCTATGGCACTTGCGTACGTTGACTTGTCGAGGGATGCCATGGCCCTCAACCCACCAGATTTTGTGGCTTGCTCTGATGTTCTTGAGAGAGCATTGAAGCTTTTGCAGGTAATCCTCCCAAATTTGTGCTTATCACTTACACTCTTATTTAATTGCTTGCTGCTAAAATGCTGAGAACTTAATTCAGTGTTGCTCATATATATTTTTATATCATATTAGCCCATTACCCTGCACTCATTGCATGCATTCATACGTTTTTATATTTTTCTTTATCTTTCCGTCTATATTTCTATCCAAATCTATATTTGTACGAATAATTAGCTAATTTTTTTTTTTTACTTGAGGTTCTACAATGTATCCCATTTAGTGTTTAATGAAATCAAGATTATGTCTGAATACCTTTCATATTTTTCTCACCTTTGAAACAATGTAAATGGATACAAGATAATGATTCATCCAAAAAATTTGCAGTATTCTTATTCTGTTGTACAGGTTTCTTAAATTCAGCTAATTGCTTTATACAAGCTAAACTTCATATGGAGAGTGAGTTTGTTCGTTTGATTTCATAAATAGTGTCATCAATAATAGCCTTGCCTTTATTAACGGGCATCACATTTCATGACGTTTTTTTTTTCATTTTTAAAAAGTTCTAGATCTGATGTCAAATCTAGTACATAAAATGGTTTTTGAACAACATTTAATCAAGGTATTCCTTTACGCACCTTCTATTATTGCTTTGTCTTCCCATCTTAATGTCCAACCTTCAACCATCCATTCATGCCAAATTCTTACCTTGAAAATGCTAATCCCACAACTTTCTAAAATGACTACTCTGGAGGGTTAGTTTCTTGTTCCACTTTCCTAACAGTGAGAATCTCGCTGCCCTTAGGAGGAAGGTGCAACCAACCTTGCTCGTGATCTACAGGCACAGATCGATGAGACACTAGAAGATATAGTCCCTCGTTGCACTCTTGAGCTTCTTGCCTTGCCTATCGATGAAGAGCACCAAATGAAGCGTGAGGAAGGTCTAAATGCTGTACGCAATATATTATGGGCTGTTGGCAAAGGAGGGGCTGCTGTAATCGGTGGAGGATTCACCCGTGAAAGCTTCATGAATGACGTGTTCCTCCTTATGACCTCTTCTGAGCAGGTTTGTACTTAACTATAGTCATGCCAGCATTATATTTTTTTGTTAAGTAGGGTTGATTCTATAAGAATTTTTAATGTGTTAAGGTTGACTTGTTTGCTGCGACACCCAGTACCGTACCAGCAGAGAGTTTTGAAGTTTATGGTGTGGCATTAGCATTAGTTGCGCAAGCAGTTTTGGGTAAAAGGCCCCATCTTATTAAGGAAGCTGACCATCTATTCTATCAACTCCAGCAGACGAGAATAACTCCATTAGCGTCAAATGTGGATTATGCAAATAATTTAGACTGTGATAAGGGTTTTGCACTTGAAAGAGGTCTATGTTCACTGCTATTGGGAGACATCGATAAATGCCACTCATGGCTGGGTATTGAAGACGAAAAATCGCTCATGAATCCATCTATAATAGAATTCATCTTGGAAAATTCTGATGTTGGCAAAGATAATGATCTTCTTCCTGGGCTTTGCAAACTGTTGGAAACTTGGCTAATTGAGGTGGTTTTTCCAAGATTTAGAGATACTCAGCATACACAATTTAAGCTTGGGGATTACTATGATGACCTCAATGTGTTGAGATACCTAGAGAGAATGGAAGGAGGCGGGGCGTCACCTTTGGCAGCAGCTGCTGCCATAGCAAAAATTGGTGCTGAAGCTTCAGCTGCACTTGGTAATGTACAATCAAGTGCTCTTAATGCATTGCGGAAAGTGTTTCCATTGGCCAAAAGAGAAGGAAGGGGAAATATTGAGGTAACAACTGGAATACAATTTCCTAACTCTGATATTGAAACTGAAGAGTCCAAGGCCAATAAATATGAGCAGCTTTTACAAGATGAAACACAAGATGAAAATAAGGCTTCTAAGAAAACTGACTTTGAATATTCTAGTGAACATGATCTGACATGTCTGATAAAAGATGCGAGCATTAAGATCATTGGTGCTGGTATAGCAGTTGGTGTAATCACTCTTATTGGACTGAGATATTTACCAGGAAGAAATGCCTTTTCTTGTGCCATAAAGAATGTTGAATCAACAATGTCTGCTAATACAGTTAATGATGGTAATTGTTCAAGCTTCTTAAATTTTCCTTTACCATATTGAAAACTACGAAGTTGTTACCTTTGGTGATGATAATGCAATGCAGTTGGGCAATATTTCTTTTTATGTGGTCCAAAACATAAATCCATCTAACAATGATTTGTTGTCATGTTCTTCACCATAAAAAGCAACATTCTTTTCGACTTGCCTGGCACAAGTTTTGCTCATTTGTGTTTATTATCATCTTCCTTTAATTTGTGTTTGTTAAGGATTTGAGTGTAAGTATACATTAGGCTTGAGGTACACTCATGTGAATGTACATATAATAACCCTAATATAAATAAAGGGTAGAGAGGGCTACTCATTGAAGTGATTTTTACTTAGCAAACATGATATCAGAGCACTACCATTTCCGCTTAGCCGCGTACGATCAAAATTCAAAAGCTATAGGTTTAGATCCTTTGCACAGAGATCCTTTATGTGTGTCTGCTCTTGCAAAGCTCCTTTGCTCATGTCTACCCCACACATGTCTACTCTGAGTGTGTGTTTGCTCTTGCTAGTTGCTCTGTGCCCGTTTCCTGTCAGTGCTTGCTCCTCCCTTGGTAGTGCCTCTTCTTCGCACGTTTAGCTCCCCCTCGTGCGCATCCCTTTTTGCACTGATTTCTTTGTTCACGCCATGTTGTGCTGCTGCCATCTGCTCCTTCACTGTGTGTCATCTTCCTTTATGAACATCATGTTGTGCTACCCTTTTCTTTGCTTTGTGTCGCATCGCTTGGTTTATTCTCTTTGCTTTCGAAGGCATTTGTGTGCTACCATTGTGCTACCAGTGATGAAAGTTTGAGTCTCTTTCATTCAAAATGACGAATTCATTGAAAACATCCTTTGTTATCACACTTGAACCAACATCTACTGTTATTATACCAATCTTTTTGAGATCACCTACAACTACAAAAAATTAAGCTAGAAAAGGTCAACAGCCGTGAAGATATGGTTTATAGGCAAAGGGCAGGAGGACCACCTCATTACTAAACTAGATATCCCTGAACAAAATAGGCAGCATGAAAGAAAGCTGATGCTCAACTACTAGCTCTATTATGATAGTCTATAGATCCTTCACTTATAACCATCTTTATAGCTTTTTGGTTTTGATGAGATTATGGACACAAGCATGAGATTTGTATACTGGTGATATTATATGTGCCTACGATATTATGGGAAACTTGTTTCAACTTAAACACCAAGTAGGAGATATCACAACTCATGTGGGTAGATTTCAGGCTTTTGCCACAAATTTTAAGGACCTTTTACCATGCTTGCCAGATATTCGTGCTACGCAAGATGGGACTGACAAACTGCTTGTTATAATGTTTCTGCATGCAGTGAAACTTGAGCTTGAGTTTGTGATGGTTCAAATCTTAGGGTGGTCAACAATCCCCTCACTTTCGGAGGTTTATTCTAGAGTTATCTGCACTTCTTTTCTTATCACAATATCTGGTGATACTACTAGTGGTCGCTCTACTCTTGCTGCTCAAACGGTGTCTTTGGGAGCAAGGTAGAGTATATAATCATGGCGGTAAAGGAGGGTGTGGAGGTGGCTGTGGAGGACGGGGAGGGTCTGAGCATTTGAAATGCAATCATTGTGGTAAGCTGGGCTATACAAAAGAAACATGCTATAGTCTGCATGGCTATCCTTCTAGTCATCCATTACATGTAGCAAATATAGTGCATATGCAGCAACCCTCATGGGGTGGTCACCATACAAGTGGACAATCCACTATTTTAATTTTGGTTGAGGAATGCTCAAAGTTCCTTCAAATCCAACTAGCTCAAGCTACTACAAGACCTATTGCATCTATAGTTCATAGAGGGTCTCCAATCGCCTATCTTACTTGGACCTCTGTTTTCTCTCTCTAGATATTTGATTCAGGTGTCTCATATCATATGTCTAGTAATGTATCTTTATTTATTCATCTCAAAGAATCCACATCTTCCATCAATAATGGTTGTGCTTCATTAGTAAAAGGCGTTGGAAATGTTTCTCCTATTCCATTCTTACTCTTATTTTCAGCACTTTATCTTTCTAACTTTAACAAAATCTTAATTATTCGGTAGCATTTTCCTCTGATTTTGCTTGTGTTCAGAATTCGAAGACAGGAAGGGTAATTGGTATAAGGCATGAGCCCAAAGGCCTTTACTATCTAGTTTTGACTCCTTCAGCTTTCGTAGTTGATGCATCTCTATAATAGATGCATAGTCGTTTGAGGGACCCTTGCTTGCAGAGTTTACAAAAGATGGTTTTTAGTTTGCCAAAGGCTATCCTCAAATATTCGAAGTTAATTATGTGGATACATTCTCTTCAATAGCTAAGGTTGTTTAAGTTTACTTATTTTTGACTCTAGTTGTTTTTTGTTGGCATCTTGACTATGAAGTACAGACACGACACGGGAACATAAGGACACGACGCGGTATGACATTACGATACCACGATTTTTCAAAACATAGGACTTAGATACAGCATGACACGTTAAAATATAATAATAATAAAATTAATAATTTATACTTAAGAAAATATATAAAATATAAAACAAACTTGAATTTTTAAGTATAAATAATTTATGAGTAGCACAAAAGTCTTATAGGATAAAGATAAAAATTTAAGAAGAGACGTTATTGACATTTAAGAGATTTGGAATGTAGTTTTAGGATTCACTTTATAAAATAAGTGGGAGAATGAGAGAAAATATAATTTTACTTGCCAGAACAACTACGACGAGTACGATAATAAGAGATGTAAGAGCTCTCGACATTGATGATGAGAGAAAGACAGGTGAAGCTAAAGTTCCGAACCTTTTATAATTGGTTCATTTTTGTGCAGCTCGCTAATAATGAGGAAAAAATTTAATTTAACTTGATTAGCTTAGAATTTTGACTTATTGCCTTGTTTGGTTTGAGCTTTTTTTTTATAAGAGAAAAAATATTTTACTTTTTAAATTTAATGGGAGAGAAACTTATTTTAATATTAAAAAGTGTGTAAAATTTGACATACTTTAAATTCTAATATTCGTATTTGTATTGAATGTGAAATAAAGTTATTTTTTGTAATTGAAATTTGTGTTGGGCAGAAAAATTACCTCGAACCAATAAAAGATATGGGTGTTTAGTTTTATTAAATGAAATTTTAACAACAATAAAAAATTTAAGTATCAATAAAAGGAACAAATAGGAGGTAGATGTTTTATTGTTTTAGTCTTATATTTAATATTATTAAAAATATAATATTAATAAATAATTTAATATCAATATTAAATATATTCAATTCTTTCTCATATGTGTTTCAGAAGTGTCTTGTGTTTTAAAAGTGTTTTGTATCTCATAAATGTCTTCGAAGTATCCCAAGAGCCCCAAGTGTTTTCGCGTGTCCAAAAAAATATTCTTTAGTTTTTTTAATAAGAACATGCCACGTGGTGTGTTTGACGCGGTGTCTCCACATGTTCCCCCGTGTTCGTGTATGTGACACAAATACGACATAATTTTTTGAAATGTCATGCTTCATATTATCTCTATAAGCTAGAGATCAATAATGCTTTTCTATATGACTTGAAAGAGGGAAAATACATAGAGCAACCTCCAACGTTCCTTGCTCAGAGGAGTCATGATTAGTTTGTAAGCTTAAAAAATCTCTTATATGGTTTGAAACAATCCTAAGAGCATGGTTTGAAAAATTCAATAATGCTTTACTAGAGTTTGTTATAATTAGAAATGGGTTAAGACCATTCTGTATTTTATATAACCTCATGGACCATGAGATTGATTCTATTGATTATATATGTTGATGATATGATAATCATTAGCGATAATCATGATGTGATATCAACTCAAGGAATATCCAAAATGAAAATTCCAAATGAAGGATTTGGGGCAGCTAAGATACTTCTTAAGCATTGAGGTAGAAAGGCCAAGGGAAAATATCATTATCTTCTAAAAAAGCATGTCTTAGATTTGCTAGAGAAAGCTTGTATGTTGGGTTCAAAACTAGTTATACCTTAATGGATCCAAATTGTAGATGCTAGTAGAAGGGAAGCTTATTCCTGATCTTAATTGATAATGCAAGTTAATAAGAAAATTAAGCTCTCACTGTGACTAAATCAGACATATCATTTGTCGTTAGTGTGGTCAGCCAATTTTCTACAGTCTCCGCACATTAGCCATTGAGATACAATCTTAATGATACTACAACGCCTTAAAGGCACTCTAAAGAAAAGTCTTTTGTACTAAGATCGAGGTCGTCTGCAAGTAACATGTTATACAGATGTTGATTGGGCAACATTTCTTTTTGATAGACATTCTATTTTTGGCTATTATGTACTACTCGGTGGCAATTTAATCTCCTGTAAGAGCAAGAATTAGAATGTAGTCTCACTGTTTAGTGGTGAAGTAGAGTATAGGACAATGGCTCTAGCTGCTTGTTTATTATTATTATTTTTTTGAAATTAGCTGCTTGTTTACTTGCATGGCTCAAACATTTGATAATGGAGTTGGGTTTTAGAATCTATGTAGTTGTATTGTAATAATCAAACATTCATGCATATGCTTCCAACTCAGTGTTCTATGAAAGAATAAAGCATATTGAAATTAACTGTCATTTTGCTAGGGAAATGGTGCAATCTAAAGAGATCATCACAAAATGTTAGTTTTAATTATCAGTTAGCTGATCTATTGATAAAGTCTTTGAGAGGTATGGCAAGTTGAAATTATATAATATATATTCTTCGGCTTGAGAAACAGGTTAAGGAGTTGAATTATATATTTGGCTTGAAGGCTGTTATGTAAATGTACCCTAATATAAATAAAGGGTAGAGAGGGCTATTCATTTGAAGTGATTTTTCCCTAAGCAAACTGTTTATGCATGGTAGTGGGCTTGTTGAGTGTTTTATTTTTAACCCAAGATGTTGTATATCCCATTAATAATTCATAGTTGCACGACATTGTGGATCTGTTTGCACAATTCTACAAAATTCACTCAATTAGCATACAATAGCCCGAATCAGTTTGAGGTTAATCAAACTTGTTACAACACATCGATTAAACTGATGGTGGAAGTACACATGAGATATGTTGATATTTGTAGGACTAGCAACAAGTCTGCAGTCACCTTGGATTTGCCCTTAAGGGCTGTTTTATGGGCCCTTTTCCTTTGTGAAATCTACAGTCTTGTAAGATGCATTGTTTCTCTAGGGCGTCCCATGTTTTAAAAGGTTTCTACTTATGTTTTACTGTTTTTTCCACATGAATGGTTGAAGTTTTTAATATCCTATTTTGTAACTTTATTCTAATCCCATACATGATTATGTATTTTTTATAATTTTTTTTTGGTTTGAAATTGTTCTTGTGGTTCAGCATCGGAGATTGTGGAAAAGTTGTTACCTAAAATGGATGCCCTATGTGCCGAAGCCCTTGTTCGAAAGTGGCAGAAGATTAAATCACACGCCTTGGGACCTGATCACCGTGTTGAGGAACTGCCAGAGGTGACGCATCCATTTTCCTTGGCTGTAGTTATTAACTGATGTTTTTCTGTATTGACTCTGCCAATAGTTCTATTCATATTAGCAGTTATTGCCAATTGCATTTGTTTGGCCAGTTTAATTTTAATCAGGTGAGGTAGTAGAATTAATATTCTATTTTAAAATTTGTTAAGGATGAGAAATAAAATTAATTTTAATTTTGAAAATTGTGTAGAATTTGAAATATTATTGGTTTAAAGTTAAATTTTTATATAATGTGATCTATAGGATTAATTTTAACTTAGATTAAAGTTAAGGGCCAACAATATTCGAAATAGTTTTTCATGTAATAGTACTTTCTCTTATGACGCAGTGTGGCTTCTAGAAAACTTTCCAAATTGGCCTTCATCCAGTCAATTATACGAATCTTTAATGGTAAATTTTCTTCTTTCCATCATAGTATAGCCAACGTAAGCGGAATTTTCTGCGGAAGACTACCATAAATTTTAGTTCTAGCTATTATAAACGTTGCCTTGTTGCTCTGCTAGTTCTCTTGATAAATTCTAATTGGGAGTAAGCTTTTGGATGCTTTTATGTTCAAATCATAGTTTTTGATGGTTTTTGTTTTGGTTTTAGTCAAGATTGATTCGAAGCTCAGCCATTTTTTTGGTTTCGGCTGAAAGTCAAAGAGATATTCTCACGTTTTCCAAAACCTTGATGTTTTTGTCCGAACTCAAAGTTCATAGCATGTGTTTATGCCGAAATTGTTAAAACTGAAATTACCAAAACTGTTAAAACTACCAAAATGGGTATTTTCAACTTGCACTGCAAACCGAATTTTAGTACCTTGGTTCAAATGCTTTAATGAAAGGCTTGGCTAATATGATTCATTTTGCCACGTAAATCAAAATCTTTCTTTTGGCTGTTTTTATGCTAATTGAGATTTATTGTTTGATATGATGAGAACTTGATAGGTTCTGGAAGGCCGGATGCTGAAGATATGGACTGATCGTGCTGCGGAGGTAGAACATCAAGGCTGGTTCTGGGAGTACACTCTTCTAGGGGCGACGATTGACAGTGTAACAGTATCGTTGGATGGTCAGAGAGCAACTGTGGAGGCAACGATCGATGAGTCAGCCCGTCTAATCGACTCTGCTCACCCTGAGCATAACGAGTCATATAGTACGACATATACGACACGATACGAGATAGCATGTTCAGAGTCTGGGTGGAAAATGACTGAAGGTGCAGTCCTAAAAGCATGATGATCACACCTACCAAAATGAGGCATGTAAATAAACTAGAGATCTTCATTTTTTTTAGCCGTACAGCTTTTTATTTTTCCCTGCCCTGGTTTTGCTGTGATGTGTGCTGTAGCCTGTAGCTGTGAGAATTTTCGTTGTATCTGCTACTTTTTAGTGATGCTTCTCTCAATTTGCAATTCCCTTCATCTCACATGCTTTGTGGAAGTGATTTGTGAAGGAAAAAGTATTATTTGGGGGGATTTAATACAATGTTATTTTTGTGTTATGTCATGCTATATATAGGAAATAATTATTTGATTTAGGGCGTTTGGTTCAGTGTTATCTCAATGTCAATGTTATTTAGATGTCATGTTATCTAAATATCATTGTTATTCATCAATAGACATTTGTTTGGTTCAATGTTATGATATTAGAAAATATCAATGCTATCCAAATTATTTTTGTTTAGTTGGAAGTTATTGGCATTATAATGACAAATTGATGGTGTTATCTTGAGATGTCGCCCAATTTGGAGTGACATCTAGATGTCATCATGTAATGACATTTTTGTAATTAATTGTAATGTTATTTAAAGATGTCATTAAATCAAACAATTAATTTTTAAAGATAATATAACATAACATTGAGATAACATTGAACCAAACGCACCCTTAATGACATCTATAAATAACTTTATAAAACTCACTTGCAAAATGACATATAACAACAATGTATCTGGAGAAAGAGAACAGTAGGGGAGACTAGACAACAAAATATGAACCTGTATATTAATTGTAATTGATATACAACATACAAAACAAAATAATTCAATCATCTTATAACCTCATCAGTAATTTATTTAGGATACAAAACACCTTTTCATGCTGTTTTTTCATTTCCATAAAATCAAAGAATCACAATCAAACGAAGAAGAAGAAGAAAGAAGAACAAAACCTTTCAATTGGTATATCTCCAAACACTGAAATTAGTTTTCCTCCAGCTTGAAGATCTACGATGGATGGATTGTTGAGGCGTGAAGCTAAGCCCGAACATCTCCTTGAGGGCCTGCTCAGGCTCCAGGAGACCAATTAGCCTGGCTACAAGCAGAGCACTCTCTCTCACGTGCTCCATGTCTTCAGCGTTACTCCATATCCTCTGAGCCAACTGCATTCTACGCTTCTTAGACCCCAGTTCTACTCCCCATCTGCTGTAAAGATCCTTCCTTTCCTTGGAAGACAGCTTCTTCAGCATCCTCCTGTACAGCATGTCCCTTTCGCGTCGAAGATTCTTCAGGCTGCAGTGGAATACATGAGTTGTATGTTAGGATGTGTTTTCTGTTTGCAGAAATTCCGAATGCAATGTACTGAAGGTCTGTTAGATCATAGATGTTCCAAACGACAAAAAAAATGTGTGGTATCAATATCTCAAAAGCAAGTTTTGGTTGCATAATTGTACTGAATGTTGGGGCGTCAAACATGTCAAGGGGTTGAAAATTTGATGCTGACTTGACTCGAATGGTGATTGGGTTGACCCGATTCTAGATTTCTCAAGTTTCAAGTTCCACCCCATATGACGAGCTTATAGTTTGAGATGCACTCAAAGCATGTGAACAATAAGATTTAGGTCGACCTAAGCTTGACACATGATAAACACCAGAGCAAGCCCTTATCGATCTCCTAGCAAGATCTCTCAAGTCTCAAGTCTATGTATTTTGAAATATAAAGCTCAGATCCTTGCTTTGCAGCAGAGCATGACACTATATTGTTGGAAACAAAAGATTGATTTATCATCATCAGTCATTATCTTGGTTTGTGCTTACATACTTCCCAATATCCTACACACCTCCCAATATTAAAATAAATTTCTTTCCCATCAACTCTATAAAATAAATTATTTTCTCTTTCCTTACCCAAATTCATCCTCCAACCAAACAAGCCGTATAGACCACTTCAAATACAGCTGAATGAAAAAGAAAAACCCATATAGGCTAGTAAACTCCAACTAATTTGGGATTAAGGCTTGTGATTGTTGTCACTTCTACCGGAAACTCAACAAATGGAGTACAGTTGAACAGCTTTGCCATATGTGAGTTTCAATGAGAGTGATATATGAAATTATTAGCATTAATGTCCAAGGACCAGGAGCAACATGAGGGCGAACATAGCTTCAACTGAGAGGGACAGCAGTTGAAGAACCAGATCATGCCATGCTGTCAAGCCTCAAGCAAAGCAAGAATCTGAATGAGGGGGTGAGATTTGATGAACCATAGGGCTAAAACCTCCCTAGGTATCCACGCTTCCATCATCTCATCCTTTGTAAGTGCCGTGTGCACTCTTTCCTTAATATAAGTCCTTTATATGCCATCCATTCTAGTATAATTGCTCGTTTAATTTGTTATTTGACTCCTACCATCCTATCCTATTTTGATTTTGTGATTAACATCATCTTTCATACTTCATTTGGGAGGCTCTTAAAATTCCAAAATATTTACAAAATTAGTTGAATAAAATGAGGAGAAAAAACTTATTCTTCATTCCCCCCCTAGGTATTAGAGATTATTACCATGCCTGCTTTGATTATATAAAACCTCGAATGACATTTGCAAAGGAAACTCACCTGGATGAAACCGCTTCATTCTCGTCTCCCTCGGATAACATTCTTTTAAGGAAGGATAACCTCCTACGCTCCACTTCCATATAGATGGAATCAGTAGGTTCACCTTTGAAGAGAAGGAAAAAGTAAGTTCTATGGAGCAAGGAGACATTGCAAGCATCCCACAGTTCTACTATCTCTCTCTGCTGCTTTAGAAATTCCAAAGACCATCGAGCAGGAGATTCTGGAGAACTGAACATTGGGTCCGTGCTGGCATCCTTCATGGTTTTCTCAACTTCATTTTTTCCATCAGTAGCATGATGCATCTCTTGCAACTATAACATGTAACCAAAGATCATCAATCAGAAGCTCAGATGGTAAAGATCTAAAAATTTGATCTATAGACACGTTTCTTCAAGAATATAAAGCGTGAGGCAAATCAAAAAGAATGACGGCTGCTGTAAGCTACCTGATTATATGTTAACTCGTTCTCATATTGAACTTGAGCCATTTCCTTCAGCCCTTCAACAAAGTTTGAAATGCTGGGAATGGTCACTTCAGAAGCCGTTTTAGCATGCCTTGCTTTAGGCTTATGTTCACAAGTGTTACACGGTGCTTCGAGCGAATCATCAGGGGTCTTGATGTCTTTGACTTTGAGCTCCGCATCTGAAGAACTTTCTAATTTCTGAGGAACACTAGAATGCAATTCATTTTCTGCACAGAATCTTGAAGGAGAAATTCCTGCTGGGTGACGAGGAGAAATTTCATTTTCTTGATTTTCCAAAGAAACTGAAGAGAATTTAGAGCTTGGCAGATGTTTTTCTGGCCATAGAATTGACCCATTAGAGTGTGGTTTGACAAGATTTTCACTTGGTTCTCTCACTCTCACTTGATGCTCCAATGCTAGACCAAATTCTGTTCCTTCTTCAACGCTCAGTTCATAATCAGCCTTCGGGTTTATATCATGAGTTTGTGGTGGAAAACTGTCGCAATCCTCATTTAGCAAGAAACTGAACTCATCCTTGTTGGTATTCAAAACATTAACTTCGATACACTGGACCTCTTTACAGAGATCTTCAGAAGTTTCAGATTTGGTTCGAGCAATTTTTGGTGCTTGATAAGTCTTCTGCGGAAAGTATCTTCCACTGCTTACAGATTTATCAGAATCCCTTGCTATCACTGCCAGTTCTTGCTTAGAATCACTTCTTGAATGTGATATCTTGCACTTTGAAATACCAAATTCTGGACTCTGATAACAGATCCCAGATGCCTCGGACATCGATGATTCATCTTCAGAGCCACTGGTTTCATGATGAATCCCCAGTTGACAAGATTCACCCTAGTGGAGAGGCCAGGAAAATAGAACATTTTAAGCACAATTTTAAGAACAAATTTACCAACACAAAGTACCTCAGCTTAATAAGGACTCAGAATCAGTACCCATTTTCTGAAAATCCGACTGTCTTCGCATCCATTAGGTGGAAGCTGGAATGAGAACTGGCTGGATTCATCCTAAAACAGAATTGAAAAGTATAATTAAGCTCTAGATTGTAGTACAAAAGGTACCAGCACAAGCTTGAGAGAAAAGTCTACCCAGTGTCTTGAAGAAAGATCATCCTCGGAAGAATTACGAGCGTGGTGATTCAGTACTCGTCCCGATTCCTCCTAAAAAAATGAAAATAATGTGGAGTTGGTGAAAGATATCTATCAAACAAAATGTAGAATTGAAGAAAAAATGGAACCGATATTCTTGAAGCTTGATCATCCCCAACAGAATTAAGCAAATCTTCAAGCCGAGAGTGAGCAAGATCTCTCTGCCGAACAAGCTCCCTAATTTCCTTCTCCATCTGCAAAATGGTAATTACATTTCTTTAGATGGTTCTTTCATTCAATGCACACATAATGATTACAGATAATTTCAGCCACAAGAGTACATGAGTATCCTTTAAATGCACTCCATACTTAAAATCAAAATTCTGACATTTTTAGCACCTTCGTGATCTGGGCCTCTTTCTCTTTCAGTTCCTCTGCATGAGATGTTCTTGGTATTGATCCTACATATCTAAGCTCATCTTCTAAACGAGCAAGTTCTCTTCGTAGATGTTTTACTAACATCCTGTCAGACATAACAACATTAATCCGTGCACTGTTGACCACTTCTTTTGCGCAGCTGGCAAACAGAAGAGTATTTCTGGACTGCTCGATGTGGCTTCGTGCTGGGCTCATTGTGCAAATGATGGCCGTCCTTGCATTACCTCCCAAGGAATTCTGTAATATTCGGGTCAGCTTCGAATCCCGATAAGGAACATGTACATGTCTTCCTTTGCTGCAGTTGAGGCATAGATGTGGATGAGAGGGCAAATGAGTTACAAATTCCAACTAACAGAAAACCGGAAAAGGATGATCATATGATCAGTAAATGAAGTTACTAGCAAATCGCAATGGCAAGAATGTTGTTATGATGTGGGCTTTATAAACACAAAAACAAAAATATATAATATTTTATCAGATATTGAGCAGAAATTTTTGAAAAGCATGAATCAGTCAAATTTCGAAGAGCCCTTGAACATGTCACATAAACTCATGAAGTTGCAAATTGCTCTAGAAGTTGAAAATCTCGGCATGTAGCTAAGACATCCCAAAGGGTAGGGGTGTGTATATATCGATTTAACTTGGTTATGTGCTTATTATATATCCGACTTGAGCCAAACTAGTTCCACTACTCATAGAACCAGGTCCCATGCTAACTTACATCCGTACCATTGGGTCTAGGTTGGGTTCAAGTTGAGTTGGGTTCAACAAATAATTTTTTATGTGACATAAATATTTTAATAAATATCATAATAAGAATGTTTCAATTTAGATGTTTTTTTATGAGAGAATGTGTATGATAGAGCGAAAGAGAGAGGAATTAAGATTGAGGTAATAGAACACATGTATAACTAAAAATTTAATTGTGAATTTAAAAAAATGAGCTTTTAACATCAAAATATAGTACTTGGTTTAATATCCCAAAATGAAATTTCACAATTATCTTTTTAGAATCGAATTGTAAAGAAATTAAATTAGGGTGATTAGCAGAAATTACTTTAGGGTATTATATTTACCACTCATCTAAACTGGATTAGTACGGTTCTATAGACTCAATAACTGAACCATATAATTAGTTTTGAAATTTTTAAAAGCTAGAATAAACTCAAATTAATTTAGACCAGACTCATTCATTTGTTTAGCTTTGCTCAGGGCCGATTTTTGGTTCTTCAGGTATTAATGAACACCCCTGCTAAAGGGTATTTTATTTTTCTTGGGATAAAATATCAATAAGGTGAATTTTGGTCAAGTTCACCAAAAACCATACCACATTACTATGTGCTTTTTGTTATTCATACCCAGTTATGCCCAGCTTTGTTCTTACATAACCCATCTATTCCCCGGCCTCCCCCACTTTACTAAATGAGCAGTGCATTTCATGCCTTATTTTTAAAACAGCAAAATATCATTCGTTTAACACAACACACAAATCATACACAATAAAATACTAAATTAAACTGAAGTGGAACAATATTATCTAAAAATGATTCGAGCATTTTATATGAAATCATATTTTATATTTTTTTTCATCCAAATTGGGGTAGGTATACTTATGCCTTATGCCTCATGATGGGTTTGGCCTATCGAAACCCATAACCGCTCTACGAGTTGAGTGAAGCAAGGTAGGTTAAATGGGCATTGGTACAAATTTTCATCCCTATCTTGGGCTATGCTTAAATTGCACAATTACCGTATCAAATACTATAACTTCAAAAGATTTCATGTACTCTATTGAAAATTGAAAAGCTGTTGCTAGATAAATAGCACTGTGATTGTCACGAAACAAAACATTGTCAAGTTTCTTACCAATCTCCTTCAAAAAATTTCTCAACCACAACATCTTCCCAGCCTCCATGATAGCCACATGCTCGACATAATAGAAATTTTAGCATTTCTAAAGCTTATGCATACAATTGACAGCAATCCCATATGTTTCTTCCTTAATCCTATATGCTCGCTTATTTGCAAAGCTCTCTTCCCATCTAGTAGTAGAGAGAAGTCCCAACTTTTGTTCTTCCTTACAGAATCAACTCACCACACATGGCTGATTCCCATTGGATAGAATTTTGTATCTACTTTGCTTCTATATAACACTCTGACTTCTGCTTCAATGATTGCATTTATAGAATTGTTACCTTATCAACTCTAGTTTTTTCTTCAGTAGGACTTTACAATCTCTTCTTAGATGTTTATATCACAATTATAGCAAACTAGTTGTTGAGAGTTTGACTAGCTCTAATCTCTAGAATTGAATCTGTTTCCTTGGCCCCTTTGAAAACTTCTTCCTTCTCCTTCAGTATGTAAAACAGTTCCCGATGATTCCCTCGACTCCATCCTGTGAATATGCTGCACTAGAATTCAATTTCTTTTAGTCAGCTGAACTGCTCATGCAATTAGAGTTGCTCTCTAACTCTTCAGAAGATAAAATAATGAAGTAAGAGCATTTGCCACTGAATTCAACTTTGTTGTGGTAACATTGAATTCATTGATGTGGATTGTGATAGAACTTCCTTTGGTCATCTTCCGAATGAACAGATGATGTATTTGATACACACTATCTAATGTTGAAGGCTTTCTCGTGCATATTGCAGTGTACAAAAATAAATTCTTACGAATATTCAGTATAATACTTTAAAATGCACCAAGAAAAATTGCTTATTTCTCTTTAATGAATAGCTAATTTTAATATGCCTCTGGTCATTCCATATTAGCTCCCGACAAGCAAAAGAATACAAAAGAGAATTATTCAATATAGGAAAACTACAAATTAACAATAACTAGGCTGGCGGCCTGCTGCTTTAGGCTTACTTGATTGATTACGCATTTCAAATTCATGTTACTCATAGGCAAAAATCTTTTTTTTTGAGGAGTAAGAAGTTATCCGCAAGTTGATAAAGCTAGATCTATAATGTCAACACAACACATAATATCAGCACCAACCTTAGTTTGCGAATAACAGTTCCCAATGTAAGCAAACTCCTATTTATGTGAGAACCTTCTTTCAGCCTTGTACCAGCAGATAATGTCTGAGAAGCTCGCTCGCTACCAGCAAGATCAACAAAATTCTGTTTTTCAGAAGCATAAGATTATGATAATCCACTCAATCAACCGAAATTTAAAAAAAAAGAAACCAGCTTCAAAAGATAACATATACCACTGTGGCTGTAAGAGAGCTGGAATTATCCTTAGACCGATATTGCCTAGGTGAGCTTTCAATTGTCTAAAACATAAAAAGAAAGGGCAATGAGCATACAATAATGCTTTTCTAATTATTTATATTAATTGGATTGATAAAGCAACCAGTCTGAGTATTTGATGAGATCTGGAACTTGTTTCATTTAAGGCAGTCTCTCCAATCTGTCTTTGAGCTACAAGAAGTGCAGATATTGATTAGAGAAGCACGTATCATTTAAATGCATGCATTTGAGTATGGTTAACAATGAGGCCAAATCTATGCCATATAAGAATAAAATATGAGTAATTGAAAGTAACTTGCATGATGGATTTGAATTTAACTAAAGCCAGGGCAATCAATCAGGTATTTATTACTGTCCATACACAAAGGACATGTTTATTACAGTTTTTGCAAATTATATATAGCTAATAAATCTATGTCAGTAGTTCTACTCAGTATTCAATATATTATGGAATACTTAACAAATATTTACTCATGCAGAAGTCATACACAGATGTTGAGTTCTTTGGCATCTTTCCAACCCAGGTATCATCGATTTCAGTTGCCCTCACCTACTGGTTTTTGGAAATATTGAAGGATGAGGAAGTCGATTTGAGTTTGGATATGTTCATAGCAGCTTTCCAGTGGGAATCTCACCCTCACACAAAAGGTTGCTTCACGTTGAATGGTATGGATAGTAAAGCTTTTAACTTGAAAGTTTCTTCATCCGAGGAGTGGTATAGAAAGTACTTCTTCACCTCAAAAGGTGAACTGAGGTTGAACAAATCCCAGAAGGTAGATGTGAGATGTTATGCGACTTCAGACTTCCAAGGAACCATAAAAATGCTCTAGTCATCAACTCCTTAAAAAGGAAGCTTCAATGCTAATGTTTATCTAACAGGCTCAGTTCACATGAGATGGAATTCACCGGTGCTAATCATACTTCCCTGTGATCTTCGTATTCACTGTTTATTCATCTTAATAATTTGGCTATATTTTTCATGTCTCATAGTTCCTCCACAATGGTTTGTTAATCAGAAAAAAAATGGTAAGAGAGAAATTCAATACCAAAGAGGAGCATTGAAGAAAATGAAAAGAATATTGAGGTGCTAACATCAATCGACTATTGTTGTTTCCCTTCAAATCGATGATGCTGAACATTTCGCCAAGGAACAACACAAGGGAGATGAACATGGGTACAATAGATGGAATAAGTGTGGATGGTGACAATGACAAAGTAAATTGCAGTCCTTAGGTGCACACAAGAGGTGGTCAATTGGATAATTCGATAAATTGATCAATCCAAAAAGAGTTCAAGCAATTTAAAATTCAGAAAGTCTTCGAGAGATTTAAAATTTGATCAACAAAATCAATATGCAAGAAATTAAAGAAAACAAGAGAAAGAGAGACATCAATATTTAGGTGGTTAGGCACTAACGCCTACTTCACCCTTAGGGCTCCTCAAGCCCAGGCTTACACTATCCAATCAATCTCTCCTTTGCACACTAAAAAAATCTAATTCATGCTTCGTACCTTCACAAATATCTAGAAGCTCCATAAGGTGGTCCTTATCCCTTAGTATATCCTCAGTAAGTTTCTCAACAATAGTTCCCCTCTGTCAAACAAAAGTTTAATAAATTAAATACTGTGCATATTTATGGAAAACAAGCCACTTCTATGTCAAAGAAACAAACAATTAATTCACGCTAATTCACCTCAGGATCATCAAGCAGTCTAAGAGGTGTACTATCTGAACTTAGAAGATCTCTAACAGCTTCATTATATATCTCCATGGCTGAGAACTTCAAAACAAATTCTCTTTCTTCTTGCTGCAAAACAGTTGATTGTCATTTGAGCAATAGGAAAACATAGCGAAACATTTTAATGTCAAATTAAAATATCTACAAATATCACATAAGAATCATTAATCACCTTCTGGATGTAATCATAAATATCCTCCACAAAGTACTCTGTTATTCCAGCCATTGTATATGTCTTTCCACTGCTTGTTTGTCCATAAGCAAAAATACTTGCTGCATAATAAAAGACCCAAGTATTAGATAAACACAGGAACACATAGAGAGAAGGTATAGAGGCAGAGGTCTCAATGTGTTTGAGTGTGATTGCGATCCAAAAGTGATGATCCAATCAGGTTCTGCTCAACAAAATCTCAAGCCAAAACATGATTTGAGAGCTCCAAGTATAATCTATTTTTAGCATATTATTGATCTCCAATCTATCCATTAATTACTTCCAAAATCATCACAAAATCAAGGGATTTAGATTATCAAAGTCACTTCATATGTCCATGGTCAGAATTAAGCAATAACTCCATCCTCATCTTAAATTTTTCTGGTCATTATTGTCAACCTAAATATGAAGCCCAAAGTTGAAAATTTTGGGATGGGTACAAGTTAGGTTTTCGAGTTGGGTCCAACCATGACGCCCATAGCTAGAGATATGAGGGTTGGACGACAAAAGATAGGGTGATGGAAAGAAGCTGAATGAGTATCCTACTTACCATTGATTCCACTAACTACAGAAAGGGCAACCTCCTTTGTTCCCTCCTGATAAACGTTTCTTGTGTCAATATTGCATCCAAATACTCTGTCTGTCAACCACAAAAAAAAGCAACATAAGAAGGAAAAATCTGGAGAATCTCACATATTGACTTCTGTTTGCATTTATTTTGCAGCCATCATGTTATCACTGTTATCCAAATTGTTACACAGGATCAGGCAAACAAAGCGTAGAAAACAAGTACATTATCATAATCAACATCAATAACGTGAACTAATAATCTGTGATAATCATACATTTAATAATGAGGAAGAAAAAACTGAAGTGTATAAAATTATTCTCCGTTGAATCAAAGGATAACTGGTAATTTATAATACAATAAAGCAGATTGCTTTCAAACGTGTACGGTACTCCTTGTGTTAGAAGTAAACTGCAACCCCTGAAATTATAAAAATGATACTCCTTGAGGTGAAAAAAAGGCTAAATAGCTGAGAAAAAAGATGGAAATTTTCTCAATTGCAAGCACAAAAAGACCCTGCCCGATAAATGCACAGCAATTCAATTCTGGCAAGAGCAAGATCACCAAAATGCAACAAACTCATCAAAAATCTGGGTAGTAGAATGCACTTCATAAACAATTAAAAGCAAACATAAAAAAGAAACAAAATTACATAATATGCAGATGCTCACCAAATGTGTAGGCACTGGGGAGCATAGATCTATCTGGGAGGCTACCCTTGAAGATGATTGTGGTGTCATTGATCACCTCCCAATCCGAATGATCGTTCCTTTCAACCTCCTTTGCATTCAGAGGTCTCACCCTCACAGAAACAAATATCCTCTCCTCATTTCCACTGCCATTGGCTCCATTTCCTCCTGCATCATCTCCATTGATCGACCCCATTTCTTCCTGAACCATTACGAACATGAGAGCTCCCCCATTCAGAAACCCGAATTAAGAAGAAGAAAACAACGAGGAAGAACAGCTCTAAAGGAGACCCAGATTGAGCTAAAGAATTGAGTAGTAGCGATCAGTAGTTAGATGGGATGTCGCACATTAGAGTTTACCATAATACTTTATTAGCGGAAAAAGGGGAAAAGCATTAAAAATGGAGACATTTGTTAATCATCCCCCTTCTTTCAATTTTTTCCGCCTGGTAATTTTAAATTAAGACGCCGCCCAACTATGAAGTTTGAAATTTTCTCCGCCAATTTCCTAAAAATTCTTCGCCCCAAAAAACACTCAAATGGCAGGGAAAACCTAATTCGAGAACTAGAAAACAAAGAACAGCAAGCTAGAAAGAGCTGGCGTTCTTAATTCAGAGAAGAAACAAAACGAACGAAATGGGGAGCGGTAATCGCATTGTAGTCAATGTGCCATCTCTACCTACCGCAGCACTCCCCGGATCGGGAGATACGACCGCCGGCGAGCTCCTGTTCGTCCTACCGCGGCGGCGTTAGAGAAGCAGAGGAGGTAGAATTAAGAACAAGGATCAACAAGGAGGGGGAAGGCATAGGAGTGGGAGAGGAAACGCGTCAAGATCTCCTCTCGCGCTGTCTCCCTCTGCTTTTTCCCCTTTTTTTCTCAGAAAAAAGAAGCTTCTTTGTCAATGTCGGAAACCAAAATTAACCGTCGGTCGGCTGTCGATCGGAAGAGACGAGACACGACGACGAAACCATTTTTAGAATTTTCCATTTTTAGAACTAGAGTCAATTATAGACAGGTTCCTGTGGTTTAAATTATCATTCATGCAGATCCATATTTTTGGATCTTTTCACATAAGTATATGTTAAAATAAATATAAAGTTTTGACTCATAAAGATCTATGTGAAATAAAGGTAAAAGGAAAAGTTTCTGTGTGAATTTATGTAATGATTGAAATAATATAGATCAACATAGATAGTAGCTAAAACTCAGAGACCTAAGAATAATTTGACCTTTGGATTAAATCTACTTTTTTTTTTTATGTTAATCTTTTTTTCCACCTTCTATTTCGGTGTTTCCTTCCGCAGTCTGCGGAGCAGGGAAGTGAGAGCCTTGGGAAATAAAACAGCCCGGCACTTTATGGCTGGCACATGTGTGTAGCCGTCCCTGTGACGCCAGCTATTTAATTGGTAATATTATTTTAAAATGCCAAAAAATCAATTTTATACATTTATAAATGCATTTTTTAAATATATGAAAAATTAAATAATTCACATATATAAATCTAATTAATAAAATTATTTATTTTGTTAATGATATATAATACAGAATTAAAGAAAGTTCATCTCATAAATTTAACCATTCGAAATAAAATTGTCTCAAAAATAAAAATTATACTAATACATTTAAAATCCAATCAAAGTTTAATAATTAAAGGATTACATTTTTCCAATAATTAAATCCTATTTGCAAGAAATTTAGCCAGATTAATTAAGTTAAAAATTAAATCTTGTGAATTCTTCAAAAAACATAATTTATGTGAAATAATAATATTATTTTATTATATATTCTATTTCTTCAATTAAATCATGTCTCTGGAGTATCACAAAATAAAATTTAATTTTTTATTTATCAAAAAAAAAAATTAAGAATACATTTATCGTGACATTTATTTTAAGGGCATGCATTTTTCAGGCAAAAACAAATATTTTTTTCTTTTTCTTTTTTCAAGGCAAAAACAACGTGATATTCCCTTATGGAAGTTCGAACTTTGATGTCTTTTCTTTTTTTTAATGACACAATATCCAATAAAGACCCAGTCATCTTTAACGTATTAAAAAATGTAGATTCTTAATTTTAAAAACATAATATTATACAAAATTATAATTTAAAAAATTTAACATATGAATTTCTTTGATATAATATATTAATTACGTATTTTTTTATTTTTTAATATTAGACTTTTGATAAAATATCAAATTTACTATTCTCTCTCCGTATTCCTCTCTCCTCTTTTTATCTCCCTGTTTAAAGGAACTAGAGGGAGGGGCGGAGCCACTCGCCTGCCCCTCTCTCTCTCCATTTCGTTGTACGTAGTAGACAGTTTTTTAAATTATGTGTAGCTGACGTAGAAAAAATTGTTTAGATTTTATAAATTTTTAATATTATATCTAATTTAAGAATCTAAATATTAAAATTATAAACTTGTCGATAACAAAAAATCATAAACTTATACGATATTATGTTTTTCAAACTCAATGACCTTAATGTAATTTATCCTAAATTTATTATCAATTTTGATAATGGAGAAAAATTATTACTTACATTACATTGTAAAAATTTGGCTAAATTATATATATGCTGCTAATTATTTCTTAACATTGCCATCAAAAAAATTTATTTCTTATATTTGAGAATAAAAAAATATATATTTCTTATGTTTGACTGCTCATATGAAACACAATTGTTTTTATCTACCCCAAAAAGATTGAATATAAAAAATAAAATGTAATAAATATTATATATCGTGTTCCTAGGATATAAATCATTTTATATTTATGAAATAATTGATATTGGTGCAACACGAAGTATCATAAATGAACAACTTTGGGTAGATAAATTCTCTGAAAAACTTGAAGAAAAAATCTCATTCACTGAAATTAACAGTACTATAAAAAATTTAAAATATGTCAAAAACATAAAATATTATAAATATCCTTGTAGTATTATATTTTGTCACTATGGTCAAAGCTTGATTCATATTCAAGCCAAGCTAAATACATCAAAGCAACAACTTTGCTTCAAGAAAAAGTGCTGTCATTAAAGTAAAGCTTATTGGATAATTTAATTTAAAATTAATCTTGGCTTAGATGTTAAACTTATATTAGTGACAGCTCTACCACCACAAATTTAAACTAATTCAATGCTATTAGTTCCATCAATTTTTAATATTCAGTGAATGTAAATTATTAGCGTCGACTGCTAACCAACATAAATAATATCGAAAGTATAATTTTTTTCATCGATTTTGACTGTCATAGATAATACGTATAGTTATAATATATGTACGTAGGACTTATAGAATTAACGTAATCGTATTTAGAATCGATCAATTTAAAGAAAGATTTGATTAAGAAATGATGGAAGTGGTGCATAATGAAACTCTAACCATATGCAATGATTAGGGAAAATAGCTTTAACTTCAAATTATGGGATGGGTAATTACATATGAAGGCCTAGATTTTGGGTGTATTTCATTTAGGTTCATATTTCTAGGATCAATCGTGTTCATTTTCTTACTTTAATTTAGCAGTATCTATTATGGATAACTACTTTCTTCTTTTACTCATGTCTACTCAATTTTTTCTTATTTTAAATTTTTTTAAATTTTTTGGGATCTCAACTAGCAAAAAAAATTTTAAGATTCAAATCAACTATATAATTTTTAGGTCATATTTAATGCGAAGTAAATTAATTAGAAAGAAGAAAAAAAGTAGTCCAAATTAAAAATTTGGACAAATTTGATGAGTTATAATAAAATATTTCTAGTGAATTAATGATTTTTATGATAAATTGTGATCGTTATATTTATACTTACAATGTAGTTCTTGCTTTTCATTATTTTACTTATGCAATTAAAAATGCAACGAGTAAAACTAATTTAAAAGTACATATTAGCCTAAAATTTTTGTTCGTGTTTGAGTTAGACATATTAATCCTTGTACTCGTCATTTCTAACTCTTGAATATCATAAAGGACTGGAATGAAATTGTTTTAGAAAAATGAAGTTATGTGAAATTTCTCTGTACTTTAGGGACCCACAAGTAATACATCCAACGAGCAAATTGGTAGTTTTTGATAGCCACTGTGGAGCAATCTCTTTGGTGGGATCTCTAGCTGGAGGGTCAGCACCTGACTCAACCCAAGAGTCAAACTCGAGTTAATTAAAAGTTTTTCTTGATCCCATCGACTCGGTTATTGTTCTTATTGACTTTAGTTCAACTTGCTAACATGTTTTTTTATGGGTCTGACCTGAGTTGTACATTACTGTGTTTAATCGATTGGTCTGGCTAACAGTCAACTGTTCAATTGGATCTCTTTAGCTCATAAAATTAATTGAAATTAAGTCAAATTTCCGCACGAATTATTGGCATGTTTTAACACCACACAATTTCTACTACCTACAAAAAAAAATTTGTGTGTTTACCACTTATAATAGACTCTGTTTCGTTCGTGAAAATAGGAATTCATACCTAAAATAATTATAACAAAAAAATTATTTTATATCTCATTCTATACAAATTTTAATATTAAATAATCACTTTATTTCACATTTACTATAATTCTTAATAAATCAATTAACTTTATTTCACATCTAATATAATTTTTAATATAAATAATTTAATTTATTTCACATCATAATTTTTTTATAATTTTAAAAAACTAAGAAGTCATTTTTTTAACCTTCCAAATAAGCAAGGCCAAGAGGCATTTCTTGTAAATGGGTAAATTACAATTGAATTCTAAAAATTTGGCACGGTTTTCATATAGGTCCATACTTTTTGAATCTTTTTATACTGGTTCTGTACCACCAAATTTATTTCACTTACCTACATGAGTTCTAAAATCAACTTCAATCCAGTCCTTTAAATAGTTTCTATAAATATTTGATTAAAAATATCCCTTATTTTTCTTTCTATTTTCTTTTTATACTCCATATAATTTTTTTTTGAAAATAATAGAATATTAATTAAAGTCAGAAAGGAGCCACATAAAAGAGTGCAAGGTGTAAGTTATTCTTTCATTCAAATATCCAAATATTCAAATGACTAATGAGTGCTCGCCACATATACACTAAGATGGAGCCTAGCGCATATGTGGCATGCCTTTATTGGTTGTTCAAATATTCAATAATTAAAATTTTTTTTTGGCAAAATACAAAACACGAGTTGGGTGGAAGGCAGAGATACTTTAAAAATTAAACTGAAAGTGAAAGGTTAATATAGGTATTTGATTAAAATAACCAACAAAGTAAACAAAAATATCGATACTATCTATGCTATCTATCGATCAATATTATATAATTAAAGTTGATAACAAAAATTTGATCTTCCCATTATATCCCTTCTTTTTCCCTTATTTCCGTTGCTATTAAACTATTTCCCTCCCTGAATTATTTATATAATATAATAATAAATATTTTTTTAGATAAAAAATAACAAATATTTTATATTTTATAACATAATGACCTGGATTGTTTTAAGGATTTTTTTTAACTCAATACAAATTTTAACTGTAAAAATTAATTTTATTATACATCTAACACAAATACAAATCTTAGAATCAATATTTTTTCACATCTTATACATTTTTTAATATCAAAATAAAATTTTATGATATTAAATTTAAAAAATAAAATAATTTTTTTTGTTTAAAAAAAAAACCTCGAACCATACAAGGCCACATAGTCATGCTTTGTTAGCACTTGCATCGAGGCCCCTAAGGACGCATGGGAGCGATTTGACAAACAAAATAAAAAACGTCAAATTTATTATTTTATTTTGCACAATAAATAAAAATATTATTCTAATACAATTTTTATTATTTTTAATTAATTTACAAGAAAATTTTTATTAACATATAATTTTATTTATATTTATATTTCAAAACAATATTATAATTTCAGAGGTATAAAATCACAGCGGATCTCATCTTCCTTATTTCATAGAATAGTTATGCATTTTCTCCACTCAAAAAATAGCTATATTTTATAAGTTAAAATTATTTATTTTAAAATTATTTTTGTTCATGTATATAAGACATATATATATTACATGTATATTTATATTTTTATAAATTAAATTCATTTAATTGTTTTTATAAAATTAAATTTAATAATAATAAATAACATAAACTTTTATGATATTATATTTTTGAGTATTTTAGCAATTTTCATTTTTATTCAATTATTTGTTCACATTTCCTTCAGTCCAAGTAAAAAAAGGAAATTTCATTTTATTTTTCTTCAATAACAATTTGATTATAACATTATTCTATTTCATTTAAATAAATATATAATAAAATAATCTAAATACTATAAAATATTATCCCTTATGGAATCATTATTAGTTACTGCCAAAATGCTTTATATGCTAGAAAAAAAGAGAAAGTATTATATTACTAAGTTCCCACAATTAAATTTTTACGTATGTGCTGATTTTATTGGTGCTTGTATAATACTTTTAGCATATTAAAAATATAGCTGATTTACTCATTAGATGCGACAGTTAAAATACTGATATCGAATAGATTTTAGTTTTTTCAATATTAGCAGTTCGAGTAATGATCCGAATTGATCATTGACTTTTGATTGAATAACTGGATTATTGACGCCACTCCTAATCATTCCTTAATTTTTTGATCTAATAATTATTTATACTTTTACCTCTATTTATAAAAATAAAAATTAGTTAATATTTTTTTACACCTTATTTGGAGGTGAATTATAGTTATTTATATGGATAGATATAAATATTTTATATTTAAATATTAATTAATAATAATAACAATCGAGGATATATATAATTTTTTTTAAATTTTTTGAGTGGGGGTATATATCTTTCTCAAAAATTTAAATTCTTATTTAAATATATCGTATTTATTTAAATTAAGGAAAAAATGAGATGTAAATAAATTTTTAAATTTTTTAATATGCAGGTAATTGTCTTTTTATTCATCGTTCTTCATAGTGATTCGTTGATTTTGAGGTGATATGACGTCTACATAGAGATTCATCAAAGCTCTGGTTTTCCCCAAACCCTAGCTCTTCTGGGCGAATCGTTTGCCATTTTTGTCTATTTCAATTCATGGAAGATCTGGAGGCCGTGGTGGTCAAGGAGGCCCAAAGCCCTCGTTCAACGGAGGTGGTGGACGCCGGCGACATTCTCTCTCACGACGAGGCGGAGGGTAGATCTTTGGCGGTGGGAGTCGAATTTCACCGACCGCAATCTTTGGACGGCGGAGAAGCTTCTGTTTCTGATGCCGGATACGGACAGCCGCTATCGACGGAGGGGGAAGAGGTGATTTCGACCATCGTAGGGTTGGATTCCCTCTCACGGCCTCGGTCTCTAGATGGCAGTGCAGTTCGTGTCTCTGGGCATGCCGGTGCTGGAAAGGAATCCCATTCACCGTCGCTTCAGGATGGCGAGCTAGCTCCAATATATGAGGCTGTGCAGGATGAAGAAGGCTGGGGTGTCCCGTTTCCGGCGGAGGACGACGAAGTGCTCGGCTCTGCGCCTGTTATAGACGCCAACGAGGGTCATGTTACAGTGCTTTTGAAGGATAAGGAACCTTCCTTTAGAGAATCCTGTGCATCCCCGCTTCAGGAAAGAACGGAGACTTCGGCTTTGGAGATTCCGAAGGCTGGAAGCGAAACGCCTCTAACATCAGCTGCAGAGGCTGAGAAAGCTTCTGTCTTTGAAGTTATTGTGGCTCGAGCTGAGCCGCATCCTCCACATTTGTTGGCATGCAATGTAGTCGGTTGTGAGATGTATGATGTACAAGTTCCAGAGAAGGAGGTTCAGTTATCTGAAGTCGTAGTTGCTGGCCCTGTGTCCTTTCGCCTGGAGGGCATGGAGTCTGCTGTAAGTGGCTCTGCCAGGCTAGATGCTGGGCTGTGTCCATCAAATGCTCTAGAGAGTCGGGAAGCTCCTCTAGCGGGACTTGCCGATAGTCCATTGAATAACGACGTTGATACTGCATGTGCTGGTGCACATGGAAGTTATGGAGTTCATGACATTGAGATGATTGGAAATAAGTTTGATGGAAATCAGGTTGAGTCTTTTAGGGTGGAGGCTGAGATCACTGAAACCGGTTGCATTGCGGGAGTTGGTGACGCGGCAATGAATAGGGAGGTTGAACCTTTATCTGTTGGCACCAGTGGCCGGGATGAGGTTGCTGCAGATGAGAATGAGATGAGTGGAAATAAGATTGCTGGAGTTGGGGTTGAAATTTCTGTTGTCAAGGCTGAGAAAGCTTCTGTCTTTGAAGATATTGTAGCCCAAGCTGAGTCGGAACATCGGCCGTCCTTGGCAGGCAATGTAGCCGGATGTGAGATATATGAGGTACAAGTTCCAGAGAAGGAGGTTCAGTTATCTGAAGCCATGGTTGCTGGGCCAGAGTCTTTTAGCCTGGAGGGAATGGAGTCTGTTGTAAATGGCTCTGCCAGACTAGAAGGTGGCTTGTTTCCGTCAATTGCTCTAGAGGGTCGGGAAGCTCCTGTATTGGGAGTTGCTGATATGCCAGTGAATAAGGACGCTGATGCTGCATTTGCTGGAGCACATGGAAGTTATGGAGTCTTTGTAGATGACATTGAGATGATTGGAAATGAGTTTGATGGAGGTGAGTTTGAGACGTTTAGGATCAAGGCTGAAATCACTGAAACTAGTTGCATTGCTGGAGTTGGTGACACGGCACTGAATAGAAAGGTTGAACCTTCACCTGTTGGCATCAATGTCCGTGATGAGGTTGCTGCAGATGAGAATGGAATTGGCAGAAATAAGGTTGCTGGAGTTGAGGTTGAGATTCTTGGTGTTGAAGCTGAAATTTCTGCAGACACTTGCATTGCACAAGTTAGTGATGGGGCAGCGAATGAAGAGGTTGATCCTTCATTTGGCGATACTGATGGTGATGGGGTTGCTGAAATTGAGACTGAGATGCCCGTAAATAAGGTTGCTGGGGATGAGGTTGATATTTCTGAGGTGGAGGCTAAAATCATTGGGAACAATATTGTTGCAGAAGTTGGTGGAGTAGTGAATGATCAGGTTAATCCTTCTTTTTCTGAACTTGGTATTGCTGGCAAAGATGATCTTACCAAAGGTGATATTGAAATGGCTGGAAATAATGTTGCTGGAGATGAGGTTGATATTTCTGAGGCAGGGAAGCAGATTGGCAGGACTTGTGTCATCGTGGGAATTGGTGATGGGGCAGTGAATGAAGAGGTGGTTGCTGCATCTAGTGATGCTGATGGAAGACGTGGGATTGCTGAAGATGAGATGGATGTGGATGGTGGTGGTGGGGCAGTTTATAAAGAGGTGAACACTACATCTGATGATGCTGATGACCTGGATGGGGTTGCTGGAGGCCGGATTGGGATGTTAGGAAATGATGTTTCTAAACCTGAGGCTGAGATTGCTGGACTGGAGGATGATCTTTCTGAAGATGAAATTGATGTGGTGGTTGATGCAAAGAGAAGGGGTGGAAGGAAGGCAAAGAGAGGCCGCCCACCATCTGGGGGGCACGTTTCAAGAGTGATTTCTCAAAGGAAAGAGGAGGAGGAGGTGTGCTTTATATGCTTTGATGGAGGTGACCTTGTGGTCTGTGATAGGAGGTGATTTTGCATCCAGTATTTTAGTGACTAGTTTAGGTATCTTAATTGAATTGTAGATATTTTGATTATTCTAACTATTGTTTCTTTTTTTTTTTGTAATCTTTTTCTCCATAGGCGTTGCCCTAAGGTGTATCACCCTTCCTGTGTCAATAGGGATGAATCCTATTTCCGAGCAAAGGGCCAGTGGAGTTGTGGTATAATTTTGCAGCTATCTCTTTTCCATTTTAATTTGCCTGATGTGAGCATTTATCTATCTAGTAGTTTGTTTAGCAGCATTTGTTATATTCCAGATTTGTTGAATTTCTGTTAGTTAATCAACTACATTCATAAGAAACTTCCACTCTTAATAGAAATCAAATCACAACAAAAAAGGAACTGGGCATTTAAAAGGGCCTTTATTCAGCTCAGTCCACCAACTTGGCATTTTTTTGTCATCATCTTTATTAGCTTTTTCTCAAGTTTTTGGGTTTAGCTTGATGCATTCTTCTTTTGGCATTCTTAACTGCGGTGATACTGTGATGCTGTATCCATATACTTTGTGTGGGATTTGATTACCGTTAATACTGAGATGATGATGATGATTGTGTACAGCTATCATTGGCATAATTTGCAGATCTATAAGTGTGACTGTGATTTGATGACCATAGAAAATTAATGCATTAAGAAGTTCCCAAGGTCTACCTAATTTTCTGAAGGTGCTACCTAATTTTGATTTTATTTTTTATTTAATACTAAACCGTGCTATCCATGGTCTTCCCCTGTTTTAGATTGTACGCGAGCTTCTACTATGTAATTTATGCATGATTAACCGCAGATTTTGGTATTACTCTATTTGGTTTGGTAGTTCCAAGTAAAAATTATAGATAATGGTCTTGTTATGAAACCTATTTTTGCTTTCATATAATGGTTCTGGACCTTCTGGTCATCTAAATTTGCAAAAGCAAAGATTTCAACTTTCTGTCAACATAATGTTCCTTTTGAGTGATAATGGGACTATGAGAAGGGTGTTTTTCTATATTTTTGAAATTCTTTTGTTACTAATATAGACTATGTTATTAATTATTAAAATACTTTCATTGTTATATTTCTGTTTATTGTTTAAAACCACCCGTTTTATATTTGTTCTAAAAACATCGTCTATTAACATAAAAAAGCCTCTATTAACATTAAAAAAAATAACAAGCTCTATTGATAAAAGGAAGACTACCTACATTGGACTATACGCCCCCCTATTGATCCAAAATGGGAAGCCTTTTGAACTGGAATTTCATTATACTTGTTATTGTTTCTGTGACAAGGCCATACATGTTTCTGGAAAGTGTAGTTTCTTAAGCTCCACTCATGGCATGGATAAGTTTTATTTTAATTTTTTTATTTTGAATATTTTATGCATCTGACTTTACCTGGTTGTACTGGCTTCCCATCACACTTGTAGCTGTCTGACTTTTCTCGAAAAGATGTTCTTTATATATATTTTTTGGATAGTTTAAAAGATGTTCTTTAAGATGAACTTGTTTAGCATCTAAACTCTTTGTTTTGATTGAGGCCCAAAAAGCCTCAAAACCATCTCAAAACACCATCACTAATATTTTATATTAATTTCACATCATATAAAAATTTAAATATTAAAAAATTAACTTTATTTCACGTTTTACCCAAACTTCAAGTTTTAAAAATTAATTTTATTTCATATCCTTTACATCTTTCAATAAAAAAATCAACTTTTTTCACTTCTAGCACAATTATTAATAATAAAATAATTTTATTTCACATCATAATATTAAAATCTCTCTCTAGCCCTAAAACAACCCAAGCCATCTCAAAATTAAACTTCAATCTAACAAAACCAAAGCGTTGCTACAACGACAATAAATTTTGCTTATTTAAATTTCTTTGTGTTAGGTCAAGTCATCCCATCTTCCATCTAACAAGATTTTATTATTTTGGTTTTCCATTTGCATCCCAGGTTGGCATATATGCAGTAAATGTGAGAAATCTGCAAGTTTTATGTGCTATACTTGTACATATTCTCTATGTAAACTGTGCATCAAAGAACCTGGATTTACATGTATAAGAAGGAACAAGGGTTTCTGTGATTCTTGCATGAGGACGGTGCTGCTCATAGAAACAAATGGATATGCAAAAGAAAAGATGGTATGCATTGCTTTGCTTATTACTGTAAATCATCTATTATTTATTTCCTATGTTTTTTTTTGTGCTTAATATTTATGAATATACCTATAACCACTTGTGAAGGATAGTAATGGCCTTCCATTTCTTCCTACTCCTAACTTACCAACTCAGGAGAATGAGAGAGTGAGGGAGGGAGTTGTCAAGCCATGTTTCAGTGGGAAGTTTGGTTGTGTGGGAATCACTACTGAGGTCAAGTGGTGCAGAGGCATCGTTGGAGTAGGTGGATTGTTCTAGTTTTCAATTCCAAACACTCCGCTCAGATAAATTAGTTTGAATGAGCACTTTAACATTGAAATTGAAGGAAAATTCTTGCCGTCATTGCATTATTCCTCAAAATGATCTTGTTTTTAAGGGTTTGTCAGCAATCTTCATAAGAAAACTACTTTCCTTATGCTTCCTTTAAATTTAGATAGAATCGTTTTCACATCATGATTGTCCTTGTTCTAATTGCTTTGCATTAGCTTTATAAATTCTTCCCTATTATTGCCATTTATTTCTGAATTGAGCCACATGTCTCAATATAGAATTCTAACTTTTATTTCTGAATTTGTGCCAATTATGTTGTCTAAGTTGGAACTTACTTGGGGCCTCTGTTTGGTTGCTAACTGAGATATTGTGTCCAAGCTTCCTTTTTTGTTCTCTGTACTCATCCAATTCTATATCTATATATGTTTAGTATTTTCTAATGCCTTTTTTGTTTGTTGTGAAGGATGGAGTCAATTTTGACGATAGCAGTTGTTGGGAATACCTATTTAAGGACTATTGGCTAGGATTGAAAAGAAAGTTATCTTTAACTTTAGAAGAACTGACACAGGATCAGACTTCATTGAAGTTTTGTGGTTCAGAAACTGCACAAGTTGAAGCTTCTGATGACCATGGCACTGGTTCAGGAGACTTCACGGGAGGCAGTGAACAAAGCATTCCTTTGAGAAAGAAATCAAAGAAACTATCAAAGAGCACTTATGCTAAGGATGGATGTGGGCAAGAAGCAGAAAGTGAAGGGATTTCAATAGCTGGTGGTGTGTCTACTCAACAAAGAATGAAAAAAAATTCAGGGGGACTTAAAGGTAAAAGTTCAAGAATAGAGGTAAAATATGAAGTTGGGGCTATTGGCGAGGAGAATGTTTTAAAGAAAAGAAAAAAGGGACGACCAAGGAAAACTACCAGTGAGGATTTCTCAGCTAATGATGGTGAAATGCAAGAAGTATTGGTTTCCGAGGATAATTCTTCAAGAAAGAAATTGAAGAAACGTTCAAAGAGAATTTCACAGGCTAATACCGAGAAAGAACAGGCATCTGTAACTGAGGATGTTAATTGGGCTTCAAATGAACTATTAAATTTTGTGGCACACATGAAAAATGGCGATAAAGGGATCCTTTCCCAATATGATGTTCAAGAGCTTTTGCTTGAATATATAAAAGTAAACAAGCTTCGAGATCCTCGAAAAAAGAGCCAAATTGTTTGTGATGCCATGCTACAAGCACTATTTGGCAAACCACGAGTTGGCCACTTTGAAATGCTGAAGCTTTTGGAATCTCATTTTTTTGTAAAGGAGGTCTCATCACCTTTAATAGATGAAAATCAAGGAGAAGTGGTTGACACTGATTTCAATCATATAGTAAGTGAAGGAAACTATGATGAGGTTGAAAAGCTGACTCTAGATAAAAGACGGAAAGCACGGAAAAGAATGGAAAAAGAGCAACTGATTAACTTTTATGATTATGCAGCAATTGATGCTCACAACATCAATTTGATGTATTTGCGCCGTTCTTTGATGGAAGAATTGATGAATGACATGAATACTTTCCATGAGAAAGTTATTGGATCATTTGTAAGAATAAGGGTTACGGCTTCCAATCAAAGACAAGAAGTTTATCGGCTTGTGCAAGTAGTTGGTAAGCTTCCTAGTCCTTTTTGTTCATTTTTCGGACACTGTAGGTGCAATTTAAGCATCTTTTCTTTCTGATTATATCCAGGATGTGGTAAAGCACCAGAAAAGTACAAAACTGGTAAAAGGACAACTGATATAATGCTTGAAGTAATAAATTTGGACAGGAAAGAAGTTATAACCATTGATATAATCTCAAACCAGGATTTCACTGAGGTAAACTTAGATCCAATTGTTCCATGGTCTGTTTGTATTTCATTTTTTTTCAGCATTTACAGCAATAAAAGATGTGCAAAGTCACCTCTTTTTTCAAGAGATAATAGTTGTTGTTTGACTGTTTTAATGTAATTCATGGAATGGTCGTAAACCCTTGTTCTTTTAGCATGACTGCTTTGCCCATTTCAGACTTCTTCTTTCCGTTGGCTTTTAATGTGCTATAGTAGAGGATTACCTCTAGTAATCCCGTTGAATTACTTCTGAGTCCACTTAAAATAATGTTGCAGTGGTGCTCTACTGCGTTATAAATGCTTTCAGATCTGTCTTGTTTTTGTGATTCAGTTTGTTTTTTTGTATACAGCTGAACATTTTTTTTAAGTTCCGATGAAGTTAATGAATATGCAATGATCTTGAAATGACAAGCATCTTATTCCATTTAAGTATTAGACATGGACAGTTGACTACTTTTAACATCAATGCAATGCATTTTTAATGTCCATGTATTAAGGACATTGAGAAATTCTTTATAAGATTTAACAGATATGCTTTGTATTATTTAAAGACAAGGCGGATGATTCATATAACTTCTTAACACAATAATAGTTCAGGTTTGCAAATTTTCTACATATCATGAAGAAAGCTATAAATAATATTAGAAAATATTTCTCTAAGATGCATCTTTTGTGCGTTATTCTCTTTGTGCTGTGCTTTTGCTTTCTTTATTCTTAAATTTAAGGTTACAGGGGTGTAGTAACGATATTGGATATTGTTATTTGTTATTAGTCTATGTCAAATCACAGTATCAAATTCGTTTTGTGTATTAATTCCGTGTGTCATCTGAAACTGTTAAGTGTAATGCTAATCTAACTTCACAGAGATTGTGTAACAGTTATAAGACTTTATTCGATTACTAGTAAGATCATGTGAAAAAAAGGTAACGATTAACTATTGGGTGCAATTTGTCAATCTAAGAAGAAGGTTTTTGCAAAAGACTGTGCTTTATTTTGTGACATTAACTTCTAAGAACATTGGGCAAGCCTTGACATTTGAATGCATTGAAGATTTTATAATTGAGGTAACACATGGACTATTTTGATCTCTATGAAAATTTTGTACAACTTACTACTTGAAATCACAACAATTCTGTAACTATCATAAGATATGATTGTTACTAATAAGATCATTTGAAAAAAGGAAATACTTGTTTATTAGGTGCATTTTGTCAGGAAGGCTGCTTTGCAAAAGATTGTTTGTTCTATATTCTGGCATCAACTCCTGAGGACATGTGGCGAGCCTTGACATTTTAAGTTGATGTGAGAACTTCATAGCAAGATAACAGCAGATAGATTGTTTTAACCCTGGGAAAGATTAAAATGGACATAAAGCCTTTGTTTGGTTGGAGGCTAAATTGGCCATAATCACTTTAAAAAAAAATAAAATAAAATAAATTTTTATTTTTTCATCCTTAATATAAAAAATTCAATTTATATCACATTTTACATATTTTTCAATATATCAATCAATTTTATTTTATATCCTACACAATATAAAAAAGTAATAGCCAAAATGACCCTCAACAAAAGAGGGAAGGAATGGTAGAAATCTTATAGGTCCCTGAGGTAGGAGGTAATATCAAATGGGTTTATGATTTTAAAAAAGTAGTATTTGGAACAATGTTAAAATTTCAGATTGGTCCTTAAGCTCAATTTACACATTTCATTGGGGTTCTTTTTAATTGTTTTCATCAAATTTTTGTGATCATAAGATTAAAAATGGGTTTTTAAAAATTTTTTATTTTTAAAATTTCTAAAATACCCCTAACATGGGGGGACGGAGTGGGAAAAATTGTAAAGTATTCTTTTATCATATTTGATGGCGTTTTTGATGAAGGACTTATTTGATATTATCCCCTAAGGTTGTGGTCTAGATGAGTAGATGGCACTTTCTGAAAATCATGGAACTATTTGATGTTATCCTTTAACCTTGGGGATTTGTATGATGTTCACCCTAAACAGAAATAGGTGTGAAAAGATATTCATCAGGCATACAACATTTTTTTTGTTGATTTCCATCCAACTTGACTAAGGCAAAACAATAGCAAAAACTATTATAAGTCTTATAGAAAATGATTATATATACAAACAAAAAATATGAAAAACCTAATTACTTGAAGTCCAAAACTTCTCCTAATAGGTTCTATACTATGATTAGACCCTCTCGTTTTCCTCAATGATGCTGTACACGTAGATCATTTTCTAAACATTATCAGCAAGAAAAGTTTGCACAAGCTGCAGCTCATGAGAAATTTTTGAGCATGATCTCGGGAGTCCAAGTGACATAAAAAACAACACAATTTAATGAGAAAATGTCGAGTGTAGTCTGTTGGGCACCCAGATGTTTGTAAGTTTATTCATTTAATGATGGATTCACTGAACAGTGTTGGTAGTCCTAAGTCTGTCTTATAATGCCTTGCAGATGTATGTTAATTTCAGTTGTATCATATACTAGTCATCTTCTAGATGGCACGCCATTACTTATAACAAATATAGACCAATGTATTTGGACATAAATCTACTCAAAATAAACATGTAATTTCTATAAATAAAGTACTTAAATATAAATTGTCAAAGGTTGTAAAAATATTGAGTTTATCATCAATATAAAAATCATAATACTTGCACGCCAAATATAGAAGTTATGAATGATTTTTAGATGGCTGAAATAGGGGAATTATGCTGAGAAACGATTGTGGAGGAAAGAATCCTGTCTCAAAGAAGATATTTTTGATGATCACCTCCACTCCCTTTTCTCCTAAGTTTTGGAATTGTGTTAAGGGATTATGGAGGAAAGGTTCATGCCTCAAAGATGACATTTTTGATGATCACCCCCATTCCCTCGTCTTCCAAAGATGTGGGCACAATTTTCCTCTAATTGTTAAATCCAAAATAACGTATATGGTTAAGGTTTAAGTATTTGCTCATAGTCTATGAAGCACAAATACGATACAACGATATTTATACGATATAATATGGATACGATGATATGCTAAACTTAAAAAAAGTAGAATACAATGCGTCAGGATATAACTGTTATATATGTCTGTATAATACATTCTATTCTTATATTTAAAATGTAACTCTATAGTAGAATAGAATGATTTATATATTTTATTGCTATAAATTTTAAAAAAATCTTTTAAATTTTTTTCAAATTAATTACATTTTTTTAAGCATTAATGATATCACTAAAAGAAATATTATGGACAATTCAACTTCAAAAAATAAAAACATTCTTCGATAATTATTGAATTTTAAAAACTTTTAAATTAAAATAATATTATAAAGTTTGTTTAATTGATTTTCAATTTGTCACAAATTATCTAAGTGAGATGAGAATTTAAATATACATCAGTAGTTTAATTTAAGTTTCAATTTAAATTCGACCCAAATCAATTAGCTCAATGCAAATAATATATAATTGATAATAATACAGATACTGTGATATAAACTCAGATATATTAACCTGATCAAAGTAGATATATGCTCTCCTTTGTTTGTGTTTCTAACTAAATAAATAGGTAAAATAAAATGGTTAAAATCTTATTTTTTTTCACAATATGAGTTTGATTATGGTAAAAAAAATTTAATTGACTTCCAACAGAACTAAAAATTATCAATTGAAGTAGAAAAAGTAGAAACAATACTAGAATCTGTAAGACCGTGAAAAAAAGTTAGTTAAAGTAGATTACACAACTGCTTGTGAATAACAAATTTTTTTTTTATTGCCAAAACACTAGTGTGCGTGAAGTTTTCTGCGATCTTTATTGTATGAGCCTAGTGTATCTATCTCTCAATTTTAACATTTGAGTTTATACATGAGTTGTATTTTATGTATGAGATATTTTTATTTTTCATCGTGTGGACCAGACCAATTATTTCAACATTATTTTTCTAATTAGAAGTATCAGAAAGTACTAGATAAGTATTGGACAAGTATCGGGAAAGTATCAGGCGAGTATCGGGCGAGTATCAAATTTTTAGAAAATAAAAGTAAAAATTAATGCGCCATGTGGCGTATTGAATACGTATCAGTAGAGTATTGGAGAGTATCGGTATTTGATACTATATATTACGGATACATTAGGCTTCACAATATATTTGTGCTTCACAGCTCACAACCCTTATTACTTATCTACCAATTGATTATTTATTGGAATCATACGAATAATTGCCCAATAAGTTAATTTATAAAATAATTTTGATTTTCGATTGTCTTATTTAATATAAACTTTGAATTTCCAAGATATGTAAATTCTTGATCTCTTTGAACCATTCAATAAAGTTTTATATCAGTACTGCTAATTTATGTACTTTTTTCTAACAAAATACTTTTTCCTTTATTAAGCATTCTTCATAACAATGTCTATTTTATATACACTTTGTTTCTTACATAATCAAGAACGATGCTGCGCCAATGTGCATCATATGATTCCACTTTTCTTGAGCTATTGAACAGATGGATATGGGATGGAGATTGCAGGGTTTGCAGGGTCACTATAGGGGTGCTAATCAGGACTTGATGGCTGTGAATAGGGGCCTGATGTTCTTATGCTTTGGTGGTTCATGCATGGTTTTAATGCATTTTAATGTTCCAAAAGAATTGCTGCATGTTGAGATTTGCTTTGGTTCTTGCAACATCTATTCAGTGCCAATTATAATAGTATAACATTTCAAAAGAACTTTTGATTAGGTTGCATGCGGCTTTCACTTTATTTCTTTTTAATTCAACATGCTAAATAGTATATTTTTTCACAACAACAACAATGCTTAACCCCAACTATTTGGGATTGACTTCCTAGATTTCTCTCTGTAAATAATGTTTCTTATAGCATTTCTATTGGTGTTTATATTTAATATTAGGTTTTGCTACAAAATAGATAGGCAACATTGTGATTGCTATTTCTGTTATTATCATCATTCCATGAGTGATTACTGATTAGATAATACAACTCTTTTTTTTTTGAAAGCAATACAAATTTTTTTCCAAATGTCCATTTCTTGCCTTCTCCCTCATAGTTTGATTCCTTATTCTAGGAGGAATGCAAGCGCTTGCGTCAAAGCATTAAATTGGGATTTATTGGTCGACTGACAGTGGTAATTCTATATTTTTTACTGTTCTAATTTCAGAGTATTTGCATTTGTTTGTGTCTAAGCAACTTTCTTTTCAAATTCTTAGGGAGAAATTCAGGAGAAAGCTAGGGTTCTGCAGGCTGTGAGAATCAATGATGTTAGTCATTCTGTTAACGTTAGAATTATGGGGAGTAAACAATACAAATTACTTTCAGGAATCTAAGTGTAATGTATTTTTCCTTCTGCAGTACCTGGAAAGTGAAAAGTTACGGCTTTCTCACCTTCGTGATCGTGCAAGTGAAAAGGGAAGAATTAAAGAATATCCTTTTATGTAGATTTGAGCTTTTTAAGTTTCTATTAAATTTGACCATGTTCTATGCTCATGCATTGGTGCTGAAGTCATAATTGACTAGCAATAAATTTATGTTTTAGATAGAGATATGATTTGCCTGCTTAACGCACTTTTGATGTTCTCACCATTCAGAAGATGAATATAGTTGATCTTTGCAGTATTTTATAATTTTCATGATGGCTGATGAGATCCTTTCCTTGAAATTGGTCAAGAAAAGCTGGTTTATGAGCTGCATACCAATATGTTTTACGTTCTTGTCACATTTGTACTAGTTTCTGTCTTTTATTATTATTTTGTTGTAACAGTATTTCTTGCTGGGCGAATACACTTAGTTATTTCTGAAGCTATGGGTAAACAAATGTTGAGATTATAGTAAGCCAAATTTGTTCTGAAGGGTTACTTGTTAGGAGCCGTAGATCTCCTTTTCCGGGACCAGCCCAGTAAATTGAGTTAGATAGGGTCTAAATTTCTAACCAATGTCATGACAGGTAGTCTAATTCAGATTTCGAGGGATTTTGCATCTACTTGACTTTATTTCAAACGCTTTCATAATGAAGGATAAGGGAGGGATTTGCTAATTTTTATTTGATTTTTTTTTTGGATTTTGTATGAATTATTCAATTCCAATGTCGTTTTGGACTTTTTGCAATTTGGTGAATACCAAAGATTGGCATATGCAAGTTAGACCATCAACACTTTGAAGGGAGATCTCTGAAAAACCCCCTTAAAATATAGGGCCTTTTTGATATTTTTTTGATTTGAATGTAGCTGTTAATGTTGAGTCGGGATCTAGAAATAATTTTTCCTTTGATCTCCTGGAAATAAGATTTTTAAGAATCCAAGACCAACAAAATATTTCTTTTTAAATCCAGGAGGCGTTTTTTTTGCAATGTAAATCCAGGAGTTGGAAATAGTGTTTTTATTGAATCCAGGGTACATGCAAGGTGGTTCATGCTAGTATAAGTTGTAGAGATATCCCAGAAAGATATTCATTATTAGGAAATAAGTTATGTGTGAATCTTGACATTTGGTAGACATCAGCCATTCATGATTCCAACCATATTATTTTGTTGGCGATGATGTTGAAAGATATTGGAACCAGGCTTTCAGCTGTTTGGTATGCTACATTGTTTACACATGGCAGGAACTCAATGGCTTGTTTAGCATGCGATTCAATCCTTTTTGTTTAAGTCATGTGGTTGGTCCTATCGGAAAGTGCTGACTTTGTTGACTGGGTTTTTGTGTCCCACATTGACACTTGTCAATCATCATCTAGCTACCTATCTATCCGCTAGGGATTGACCCTGATTGACAAGAGAAACTGGTCGCGAGTTATCAGCTGTGGTCCTGTGGCCCATTTTTTGGTACACAGTTACTTGTGCACAATTACACATGGCTAGGTTTCGTTACCATAGCTAATCAGGTGAGGTCTACTCGCACTTTTCTTTTATTATTGTGTAATTACTTTTCTTTCTTTTTTTGTCTTTTGTGTTGGGCAACTTGATCTACTTGAGCTTCATGTTGTTCCTGTTGTCGCTTGATTGGACCCTAGCAAGCACTATATCTAGTGATTCATTGCCACAATTGTGATCATGACAAGATGGTCAACCATTTTCTCCTCTTTTATAGGCCTGGTGTGGGGAGAGATGGTCACATGATGGTCTTTAATGGCTTCAGGTCATCTCTAGGTGGCTTGAAGGCTGTATTCATTGAAATGCATCCTTTAGCAACATCATGGCCGAAGCTATCACTTGTAGCCTTTAATGGTTCAACCATAGCTTTGTGATGGCCCTCTTGGATTTTGGAGGGACAACGATTAGGAGACTAGGCAAAAGAGAAAATCAGATTAGATGAATAGAGAGGCAGATTGAAATCAAATATATAACTTCTGAGGTTGGCGGGGACACCTTGATCGACCGTCGATTCATTCCTGGCAGTTTATCAACGGTCAAGATCTAGCCACACTTCTTCGATCTAGATCGACTGATTGTCAGGACAGATTTGGAAAAATGGATGCTGCTTATTGTTGACTTGGTGGATTGGAAATCTTCTTATTTATTCTAATTGATGAGAGATTCCATTTTGGGCTGATTTTATTTCCTGTATTTATTCTGTATTAGTTATTTTATTTTTTGCTTGTTATTTTAGGCATGTTATCTAGTATTTTATTATTTGTATGAGAAAATTATTGCATTATGTATTTTTCTTTATTGAATCAGTTTGTATATAGATTTATATAAACGCCTCCCTGTTATCCTTATTTTTTTAATACTGAATGAAAATTGTTGCTTCTTTTTTTGGAATTATTTGATTCTAGAATAAATCAATTTCCCGAATAGGGAAGAGTTTGGGCCTTGGGTGAAATCCCTAAACTCTACCTGCTCAAGTTCATCCCCTTTGAGTTCAATTCCATTTATCTTACACCTCCTCAACATTCGCCTTGTTTCATTTTTGTCCACTTAATTGTCTCCTCCTGGAAGTTAATGTACTGTGCACGTCATCGATCTCCTGCATCCAAGTCAATGGCCGGTGCTCTCGCCCCAATGCGCCCACATCCTGCCAAGCTGTTCCTGCATGCCTGCGCACCGCACGTTTGTGCCCGCAGGTTGTGCTCTGCGGGTCTGCTCTCGCGGGACGTGCACCTGCACCCGTATGCTGCGCTTGTGTAACTTTGCTCGCTCAACGCTCCTAGAGCACTAGCGCTAGAGCTCGTTCGTCGCGCCCCGCGCCCGAGCCCGTGCTTCTCACCCGCGCCTGCTCCCGCTCCCAACGTGGAAAACCGATTACTGAGGCCTAATTCCCTGGAAAATTACGCAGTGGTCCCTGAATTTCTTGACTCGGGTACGAATTTCAGCAATCTTTAACTTGGTTAAATCAAATATTCTAGATCTTTCTGCTTGCTTGAGATTTGCTCGAATTTTTTAGTGCAAAGAAGGATAAAAGTGAAGCTAGAGTTCCAAACCTTTTCCGATTAATTCATTTTCGTAAAGCTCGAGAGCAATAAGAGGAAAAAATTTGATTTAGCTTGGTTAATTTAGAATTTTGACTTAGATAAAATTTTAATAATAATAAGAGATAGGTTTTTAGTTTTATTAGATAAAATTTTAATAATAATAAAAAAAATTAAATATTAATAAAAAGAATAAAAAGAAGGTAGCTGTATCCATAAGTTTTATTAAAAAAAATATAATATTAATAAATTTATTTAATATTAATATTAAATAAATTCAATTCTATCCTATATGTCTTAGAAGTGTTCTGCATCTTAGAAGTATCTCGAAAGTGTTCTAAGGTGTCCTAAAGTGTTCTCGCGTGTTCAAGAAGTATTTTTTAGTTTTTTTTAATATTATTTTATTAGAACACGCCACATGACGTATCTGATATAGTTTCCCCGTGTGTCCCGGCATGTCCGTATGTCCGACATGGACACAATATGATTTTTTGAAGTGTTAATGCTTCTAGCTTATTCTCATATGTCCCACACCCATCCTACTTTAGTACAATCATTCCTAAGAAGGTTTACTTTAGTTTGACCAGCCATCCATTTTAAGCAATTGCTGGTTAGCTACAATAAACTTATGGATATTTTTGCACTTGCTCCCAACATTGACTCGCATACAAGATAGTCAGATAGCAGTTTCCACAATTTTCACTCCAATCAACTGGTACTTTTCTATCACATAGAACTGCTGAGGCCTTCCTCTATTATAGCCTTCTTGCTTTGATGCTAGGATGAACATTGTCATGCATACTTCCATTATTTTTTGTTTTTAGAACCAAGGTGCTTGAAGATCTGGATAATGGAACTATTGTCATATCTAATCTAACAACATTGCTGTTTTTGTCTCCAAGATGACCAAACCTACAATGCATGCTCATTCTTTTAGTTCATTTGAATCGGCTTTTACTATGCACTTGATTTTAAATTTATATTTTAGTTATAATTAGATTCCCTTGTTTTTTGTGATGTTCTATAATTGTGCAATTTTATACCGTGGCATGCAACTCATGGAACATCATGGCTGTTTTCACACCAAATTTCATGCTTTAGTTGGCTGCCATCCTGCTTACAACTTCATGAGAAATCGTGGCTCTTATTATAATGAATGCATAAAAATAGTAATTTTCCAAATTCAACACGGGTGTTTAATTTCCATTTTTATTGAGACTTTTAACTGTGTAACTAGCATGAAAAACATCAAAGTGAAAGAAATAATCCTCGATTACTAAATGGCGATTGATGAAATGATAGCCAATCTTGAGGCAATCTTGTATGATTAAAACTAGCTTCTGGTATCAATTATTCGTACTTTAGTTCATGATTTTCACATTTATTTGGAATTTGCCATTTTTTATTCCGGAAAGGCATAGAATCTGTCGGATTCTAATGGTTCAGTTACTTAACTCCTTTTACGCATCGAGAATGTGTGGAAAAATTACTGCTGCTGAGCACTCCTGAGGAATACACAAGAAGGCTTAATGATATACCTGAAGTACATGTGGACCCAAAGATGGATCCTGGTTATGAGTCACCTGAGGATGAAGGAGATCAAGATGATAATAAAATAGGTCCGTTTCATTTTTAATTTATTCATATGCAAGAGTATTTTTGCGTCTTGTTCAAGTTTTTTTTATAGAAATTATCCATGCAGATACTTCCGAGAGACCAACACAATCTTTCTTGAAAGGTAGGGAGCTAACTTCTCCAAAACAAGTAGGGGTTTATAATTGGAGTGGAGCACAGCGAAGTTCAAATAATGTCCTCGAGTTGGAGAGAACTAGACATAAAGATTGCTCTGTGAGCATAGAGGAACCTACAATTGAAGTTGGAAGAGGGCCTGACTTTTCTTCTTTAGGAGACATGACACAGCAGAAGATTGATGTGGTAATGCCAAAAACAGAAGCAAATGCAGAGGCAAGGATTTTGGATGGCAACAAGCCTGTGAGAGAACCTTCAGTTCAACCTGATCCTCAGTTGCAGAATCTTCCTAAGGTTGTTCCGCCTTCAAGCCCTACTGACTCAGAGAAAATATGGTACTACAAAGATCCATCTGGAAAGATTCAAGGGCCATTCACAATCATTCAGTTGAAGAAGTGGAGTAAACACTTCCCATCTAACTTGAGGATCTGGCGAAAATCAGAGACACAAGAGGATTCTATCTTACTCACTGATGCATTAGCTGGGAACTTCCAGAAGGACTTACCTGAGTGGGTACCTGAGTATAAGAACCCCAATCAACCTGCAAGAGTCATGGAAAATTACTCTGTAGGCGGGTTAAAAAGAGCTGATAACCCTGCAGGAAGTGAGAGGAAGAACACAGGAACTGCTTCCAGTTCAGTCCAGGTGAATAGCTCTGGGGGGGCAGTAGCTCCATCTAATGGGAGCCCTTTTCAGCAAAATCGTCGGGAATATGGAGGGGTTCAGGCTGCAGGAACTTATGCTCTACAGAGCACTGGACAGGAACTTCATGGAAGTCGGAACGTGACCATGATTCGGGAGATTTTGTCTGGCGAACAAGCTTCTGCTAAAGATCCTCGTAGGAGCTCCTTTATCCAACAAGCTTCTACAGAATATCGGAATTCCCTGCCAGCAAATGGTGCCTCAAATCAGCAGAGTGGTTCTCTACTCAATATGCACACTGCTGTTCAACGAAGAGACACAGAACAGGAAAACGTTCAAAACATTTTGAATGAGAGTTTGTCGACACCAGTAGTATGTCGTGATAACACTCACCAATCTCCTGTACTAATCAAAGATATCAATGAAGCTACGCCTGTAGGGAATTTGGGTGGAGTTTTGTTGAGCTCCCCATGTTCTACTGGCATTAACACATTTAAAATGGATGGAACGGTTCATTCTCTTCAGATAGGCCTTCTGCACGAGAAATCTTCAAATCCTGATGGCATTGTTATGCCAAGTGGCCTGTCCTCTCAAGGGCCGCTTGCAGTGGATCAAAAGCCCGCCATTCAAAATAGCATATTGCTTATTGCTGGTAACCGTAAGGAGAATGAGAGAACACCTGATTCTAAGGGACAGAGCATGCAAACAAGGATTGAAGCATCCGTTGATATCTCAACACTGAAAGGGCACTTTCTTCAGCAGCAGGATATAGCCCCACCTCTTGTTTCCGAAGGACAAAATAATCTTGTTTCAGTGAGGTCTGATAAACAGATTGATCTGAGTACTTCGAGCACCGAGTCTAATACGGGACCTGAAGTAGCTCCACGCAACCCTTGTCGAATGAGCTTTCAGCAAGCCAAGCCAGCTGTTGAATCCAACATTGTCGAATCTATTTCACCTCAGAGATCTGATGCTTCCACTTTCCCTAAGCCTGGTCATGATGTTCAACAGTCATTGTCTTTTAACTCTTCAAAGAAAACCACCAGTACTTCTGTCCTCACTTCAGCCCATGCAGTTAATGCATATGGACAGACTCAATCTGGAAACCCACAATCTAGCGAATGGGTACCTCAAGTACATACGAATATGAAAAGCAGTGAACAGTCTGTGCCTACAATGCTCAGTGGAGTAAATCCTGGTGCTGGTACTTCCTCAGTAAACAGCCCAAATAATAAGCTAGCTTCCTCTGATGCCTCTAAACCACAATCTTCTCAAATGAACAATAATCCAGCAGCTGCAGTAACTTTCCAGCCACCAAACATGAGCTGGGGAAATGTGCCAAATGATGGCCAGAACCCAGGTTGGCAAGTGCCTGCACAATACCCACAAGCACCATTTGGAAATATGATATGTGGTCCTGGAGTTCAAGGTGGGTTCGGACCAGCGAATGTAGGCTGGGGAATAATGGCACAGGGAAACATGAACATGGCCTGGGGAGCGCAGCCGAACATGGCTATGGCTTGGGGACCTATGACTGCTGCTAATGTGAGTAACAACTCGGGTTTTATGCCAGGAAATGCCACAACAAATTTCGGCTGGGGTACTTCGCCGTCCGGACCTGTAAATCTGTTTGCTGGTTGCGGACCTCCAGCCCAAGGGAATGCTACCCCAAATTCAGTTTGGGGTACCCCTAACCAAGGGAATGCAGGCCAACAAGGTCCTCTTTGGTTTCCACCAGCTGTGGGAGATCCAAATCAAAATGCATGGGGAGTGGCCAACAACATAGGTGCCAATAATGCTTTTGGGATTGTTCAAGGAAGCATGAACCCAACATGGGATGCATCGACTGGAAATCCGAGCGGCACAGCTTGCCAACCGGGCCAATTCAGAAACGGGCATCCTGGCTCGAGGAACACCGATTCTAAAAGCAGTGGGCCGGGGTACGGTCCAGCAAGGCCGCCGCGGAACACGATGCATTCTCATAATACTGAGGGGTTCTCTGTGCCCACAGAAGGAGGAATTTGTAAATTTCATAACAATGGACACTGCAAGAAAGGGGCATTCTGTAACTATGTCCACTTATGATCAGATCAAGTAAATAATTTAGTCAACTGATTCAAATCATGCAAATTTTACGTTTTCATTCTTATGATAATTATATATGCAGTTATATTATTTGCATATTAATCATCTTACTTCAATTCTTATTACTCCACATGTCCTAATTTTGCTCTAAATTACAGTTTACCATTCAGGATAAGTACACATATTTATCTATGTGTTATTGTATGCATATTTGTATATTTTTTTGTCCTAAATTTTTTTAGGGTTAGTTCTGAGGTTTTCATATCATCTCTCTCTCTCTCTCTCTATATATATATATATATACATATATATATATATACATATACATATACACACACCATTAAATTGTTAAAATGAATATGTTTGCATGAAATTCATTAGTATTTAATGTTAAAAAATATTGTTAGAGTAATATAAATACGGTATATTGGATTAGGGCTGTTAATTGATCAAATTATGATCTAGTTTGATTTGAATTTTGATTCGATTAAAATTTTAAATAAATTTTTATTTTGACCTGTCAATTTGTCTCGTTGATTTGATACGTTTAGAAATAAATGAATCGGATACGAATTATTATTGATTTAACTCATTTAAAAATTGATTTATTTATGTAATTTATTTTATAATTTATATAAATATATGATATAATTGATAATTTTTTTATGAGAAATTTAAATAGAGAATATTATTATGATTAATTAATAAAAAAGTTTACAAACGACAGATAATAACATGTCCCCTTTATATATATATATTATAAAATTAATTTTTATATTAAAATAGTCAATTAATTCATAAAAATGAAATATTATTCTCCTATTTTCAATAAAGTTAATACTATTTTAAATTTAGCTATGAAAAATATTCCAATCAATTAGTTTTACTTTTAAATGGATCAAACTTGAAAATCCGAGTTCCAACTTGATCCGATTTCTTACCTGAGGATCTAGATCGACCATGACTCAATCCGATATATATAAATTTAGATTCATATGGAGGTCAACCTAACTCGAATCTGATTTGTTGATTGGATGTCAGAAAGACCTATAAACAATGATGCTGAGCCAATTCAATTTTTGGGATCTACATGCAATGAGATCCAAACCTTCAAGACATGGATGCAATTCACTCTACAAAGTTTGATCAAATGAGCTTTTCAAAAATATTTTAACAAAAAAATTACGAAACAAGTGAAGGGTATTTCATAAAGAGAATTAATTTTTTTTAACAAAAAAACTTAATTGCAATGTCTTTTTAACAAATAATCCCAAACTAAAAAAAAAACTATTAAACTCCTCAAAAATTGGCCTTCATTTCAAAAATACCTCACAACTAAATAATAATAAGAGTTACATAACCAAATAAATAGTTGAAAGTAAATATTGTCATACAATAACTTAAAATTATATAAATTTATTATTATTTTTTTTAAATTATGATATTTATTATAATTTAAGAGTCACATTTTTAATCTTTATAATTATAAAATTTTATAATAATGTATTATTCTGTTTTAACATTTTTGAGTGTTTTAAAATAAGTAATTAAATAAAAACTTATAATTTAAATCAAGTTAAACCAAACCAATCAAATTTTATTTAATTAATTTAATTTTCAGTTTATAACCTTAATTTAATTTTTTAATTTTTAAAATCGAATCCAATATTTTTAACTCATACCCCAATTTACAATCCTACTGTGAGGCTTCTTCTAATCTAGCAGAGAGAGAGAAAGAGAGCGAGCTTACATTGATATTGATATTAGAAGTCTCACGCTTAAAGCCACTACATTTCTTAAGTGTAGGAAAAAAAATCATTACGATCGTAACCACCTTTTCCAAGGAGATCATGAATTGTAACAACTGCAGATGTCAATGGTGAGCCACCAGTCACATCTATAAAAAAGTTAGCTTCCTCAGATCAACAGGATTGTAATATTCTGAATAACTTAATGTTAAATTATGTTTCAGTAATCTATTACCCCGACTAACTAATTAATGAGCCAGTCTACAAGAGAAAAAATACATATATAAAAAAAAAGTTATAGTGAAGTGAAATGTTATTACATCTGAAATTCATGACTCAAATATTAAACGTGACAAGATCGACATAGTATAATAGAAACAAAAGAAAAATCAACTAGATCACAAAATGGCATCACATCAATATGAAAGCTCATCGCTTTCTCAAGTATGAGACAGAGAATCTACCTATCATAGGTTGTAAGCTTGAATAAAACTGTCTAATAGTAGGAGACATAAAAGACAAATGGGCTCATTCAAAAAAAAAAATACCTAAGTCACCCAAACAAATAGAAGAATTGCCTAAATGAGTTCCCTAGAAAGAGTTGTCTCGCACCACTAGATATTCTCTACCTACCCACCTGTGTCGGTTTCGGGTACAGGTACCCTCTTGTTGAAGGTCGTTCGAGCTTTTCCTGGGAGTATGGCATGGGTTACTTCAGTGCCGTAGCGCCTGGTACTCGGACATTAGCTCGAGACATTTCCTCTACTACAAAGGCCAAAATCAAGCACTTCAACAACGACAATACACTTCTTTAAAAAAAAAAGAAAATTCTATGACAATATGCTTAAGACAACCTCAAAGAGCCTGACTAAAAAAAACAGTAGAAGCAACAACAATGGCTGGCCTGACATGCCAAGGGTATACACACTTGCTTTGAGATATCTAGAAATACTCAAAGCAACAGACAATGAGAGTCAGTCCATACAACCAGCCATCTTTGGACATGACAATGAGCCAAAACAATGACAAATGCAATTATGATTGATAGTAGCATCAAGAAGTTTAACATCAACTGAGTAATGCCAGGGAGGAACAAAATGAGATCTAACTATGAATCCATTATATAATAACATTCAATCAAATAAATAATAGTTACCAGATAACATAGATATCCATGTCACATTAGCACTTATAAAACCAACAGCTAGATTAATAAGAATAAATGGCCCTTTAGTCAAATTACAAGAAAATTTCGGAGAAAAAACTTATGAAAATGAACACTTTCCTTGATTATGTTACCCTCAACTGGCTACCAAACAGGTAAAATCTTCATATAGCTGAAAAAAGAAAGAAAAATAGCGGGATGTAATAACTGTCTTGATTATGATGAATAATCTTTGCTAAAGACTTCAAGAACCTCTTGACTGAAGTAGGAGCAGCAGATTAAGTCAGTAGGTTAATAATGGCTTTCAGTTCATCACAGGATGAGAGTTGAATGCAGGGTCGTAACTATTAATATCAAGCCGATTCAGGATTTTTTCTGCTGCCTTAAGATATGAAGAGTGACCATGGATAAGATCTGTCGCATCAATCTGGCAATGGAAGAATCTAGTTAATTTTTACCTTTATGAAGAAGGCAAAACTGTAGATTAAGAGAGAGTAAAAAAGAATGAAATGCTATTAGGTCCTTGAGCTTGAGCATGCATTGTACATTGGTCTGCATTTTGGATTATTGCATATAGATCTTTTCTGTTTAATTTTAGTCCTGAGTGAGATTGATTGCTCATTTTCTACCTGCACATGCAAACTTAACTTTCAAAAGAACCAAACTTTCCCTTTAGCCAAAGTATTGATAGCCCAGAGAAAACTTCATTAAAAAATACACATTCATACCTCACAGACTTTAGTATAACAATTCAAAAGACGAGACCTACATGTAATGCAGCTCAAACCACAGAGGTCCAAAAGTAATTTACCCAAAAAGTATGTGTAGCATTCACCTACATTTTCAATCCCAGGGATGTCAACTGGTTGTATTCCAGCAAGTCCACGAGATAGAAGACTGCACCATTTACATACAGACCACAACTAAAGAAAACTAAAATATGTTCTATTACTAGGAGGGAGGGAAGAAAAATCAGCATGCTTGTACCTTGCGCGGAATGCAAGTCCAAGCACCCAGTCATTTGTAGAATATACGTTCACAAATCTCCCAGCAACCATCTGCAACAAGCAAACGAATTTTATTTATCTATTGTTAATTATACATTTAATTTGTTAGTTGCTTCATTAGTTGGCTTGCTGATTGTCTTGAGACCACTTTTGAGTGCAAGCTTAAAATCAGGTTTGCAGGGTATTTCTCCCACAAGACTGTAAAGGACTAAATGCACATATGAAGATGGCTTCTTGAGTTTCTGTTCATGGACTCATCAGAAGAAGCCACGTTTCATTAATTTTCCATTCAGTTAGTCAGTTTCATCATTAGTTGGATTGCTTTCGAGTCTTAGCTTAAAATAAGGTTGGAAATAAACTTCTGCTAAAAGAATGTAAAGAAGTGGAATGGAAAATGTGTGCATATGAAGATTGATTGCTTAGAGTTTTAAAGGTAAATTCCCTAATGCATCTCAATCTCTCATGGGTACATAAGATCAGACCATACGTTAGCATAATTTGTAATTCTTTTAATGGGAGATTTGTTTTCTTTTCCCTTGTTTCACTTCTATAATTACATCCGATTTTCTATTTTGTTCACCATTCTACATGAGAGCCAGAGTTGTAATCATGGTTATTCCCGATATGGAATAGCTAGAAAGAAAAAAGTATAAAAAATTGATTAGGTGCTCAATGGATCAGTCAAACATGCGTGATAATTTAGGATGGCCTTTAACCTTAGAATTGATGCTTGGACCAATTAATAATTCTCAACAAAAAATGAAAAGACACTGAATAGTCCAAGCTGAAGGACCTAAAAACGTTCATAGAAAATGAAAGCATGGCAGGAATGACAGATTTGAGTATCTGACGGCAAAGAAAATATGAATAGTGTAACAGTTGTGAAGATTATCTGAGGAAATAGTTATTGATAAAACAAGAATATCAAAGGGAAAGTACCTAAAAATTTGAGGAAGAAATCCACTATGGAATATGTTAATTTTCATAAAATTAGCTGAGTGTTGGCTTAACTAGTTAATAAAGTTATATAGGATAAATATCATCTAGGTCCTTGAGATTTAGCAAGTAGGTTCACGATTTCAAAAACCCTTCAATTGGGTCCTAAGGTTGACATTTAGATTTTAATCAAATTATTTTTGCTTAATTTATATTTTTTCAGTTTTTAAATAAAATTTATACAACAACAACAACAACAACAACAACCAAGCCTTAATCCCACTAGGTGGGGTCGGCTACATGAATCCTTTGTTTCCATTGCGCTCTATCAGTTACCAAATTCTTATCCAAGTTTAAGTAACTAAGATCACTCCTTATAGTTTCTTGCCATGTCTTCTTTGGTCTCCCTCTTCCTCTTTGTACATGGGCAAAATCCAGTAACTCAATTTTTCTAACTGGAGCTTCAATTGGCCTACGATTTAGATGTCCAAACCATCGAAGCCGACTTTTTCTAAGTTTATCCTCAATTGGTGCAACACCAACTTTCTTTCGGATATACTCATTTCTCATTCTATCCTTTCGTGTATATCCACACATCCACCTTAACATCCTCATTTCTGCAACATTTATTTTATTTGTATGTTTCTTCTTTGCAGGCCAGCATTCAGCATCATATATCATCGCTGGTCTTACTACAGTTTTATAAAATTTACCCTTAATTTTGGATGGAATTTTTCTATCGCATAACACACCAGAAGCATTTCTCCATTTTACCCAGCCTGCTTGAATCCTGCTAATAACGTTATTAACTATTTCGCCATCATTTTGTATAATTGATCCAAGGTATCTAAAGCGCTCACTCTTCTTGACAATTTGATCACCAATTTCAATATAAGTATTTCTTTCTTGACTAAATGTGCACTCCATATATTCAGTTTTTGATCTACTGAGATGCAAACCTTTAGATTCTAGAGCATTCCTCCAAAGCTCTAGTTTCGCTTTAGCTCCCTCTTTAGTTTTCTCAATAAGGACAATGTCATCTGCGAAGAGCATACACCAAGGCACTTCATCTTGGATATGTCCAGTCATGCCTTCCATAATCAAAGCAAAGAGATACGGACTTAAAGCCGAGCCTTGGTGTAATCCAACTGTAATAGGAAAATCCTTAGTCAAACCTCCTTGTGTCCGAACAGAGGTAACAGCTCCTTCATACATGTCTTTAATAACTTGAATATAAGCAGTGCAAATCTTTTTCTTTTCTAAAACTCTCCAAAGTACTTCTCTTGAGACTTTATCATAAGCTTTTTCCAAATCAATAAAAACCAAATGTAAGTTTTCCTTTCTCTCCTTAAATTTTAAATAAAATTTATATTTAAATTAAATATGTAAATATAAAATGATAAAAATACCCCTTTGTTTCTTCCACCTCCGATGGCAATGGCGCATGGGACCAGTGCCCGTGCACATAAAGCGACATGCCAGACCTACAAGCGAAGACTGGCCCCTACACACCTGGGTTGTTGCACGTGCTACCTACGCTTGGGCAGCCTGCGCCATCCCTCGCGTATATCCGACACGCATGGACTTGCACAGACCATGTTGGCTGTACCGACCTTGTGCGGAGTGACCGTGTGCAGTGTTAAGAGAGGGGTATTTGAGTCATTTCGCATTTTCATATTTAATTTAAATATAAGTTTTATTTAAAAAATGAAAAAAATTTAAATTAAGTAAAGAAGAACCTATTTGAAATATAAATGTCAACCTCAGGGCCAAATTGATGGGTTTTTGAAATTGTGAATCTACTTGATATTACTCCTAAACCTCAGAGGCGTAGATGATATTTACCCAATTACATATTATAAAATGAAGGAAATTGCTTTTCAAAAGAATTGAAGGAAAATGCTTTTCAAAAAAATTGAAGGAAAATGCTTTTCAAAAAAATTGAAGGAAAATGTTTTTTAAAAAAAATTTAGGAAAATAAGCAATTAAAGATTGATTTTTAAGTTTCCAAGGATATATAGAAAATAAATAATTAAATATTACTTTTCAAGTTTCCAAATTGTTTAATTGCTTTTCAAGTTTCCGAAGTGAAGTCCTTAATTAGTTTATACTGTATGTCGGCTTAATGTGAGTTTTACAACAACATGATGACTTGAATGGAAATGAACAAATTGGAGTCACACCTTTTACTTGCATTCTTCTTCTATTACCTAGTTGTATCTATTTGTTTTACTTTTTGCAGCCTTCTATGTTCTGATCTACATAATTCATCTGCCCTTACGTTCCTAGGCCAAAAACTTCCATTCAATAGAAATTTCCTATACATCAAAACCACCTAAAGGCTACAACTAAAGAGAGGATAGCACATTCTATGGCCCCTGAAGAAAGGGACCAAAAAAAATCCCAGGAAAATTTGTAAAATTATCATTAACAATCAAATAGTAATGGTTTGGAAAAATAGAAACCACCTTCAAAGCACACTTAATGACTTAATAACTCAAATACAAGAAAAATGCTGAAAATTACTCAATTTTAAATTAAAGAATGGCATGACATTTGGTGGTCTCTCCATTCGAGATGACATCTTCAGCCATAGATGTTGAAATGCCCATTAGATGTTATGCTAATGATAGTATCAAATTCAAAATGCATAAGTCATTTCGTATATGATGTAAAATTTTCCCATCAAGTTTCACAAAGATCGTCATTTCTTTTCCCAGCATCCCACTTGGACTGTAACATTTTGTTAGTAGATATAATCAAGGAGGACAATTATTAGAACATCTGGAACCAAGATCCAATTATACTAAAATGGATCACACAGCAAGATGAACAATAATAATGAAGCCTAAAACCACCTTCGAAATGGGATGGGCTTAAATCAAAACCTGGAAACAGTACATGGATGATACTGTAGATACATTGGTCAAAGTGATCAAAATCAGCAACACTTACTGAAGTATGTCATCTGAAATCTGTCTGATTTTCATGGCATGTTCGGCTAAATATAATTTATCTAGAACAGTGTCCATGGTATAAATATAAAATACTGTACTAGATATATTTTGTATTTCAGGAACCAGTAATATATCAAACGATAACAGAAATAAAGCAAATTCATGTATAGTAGCAAAATAGTGCTACTATACCTTAAATTTATATACCTCTCTAGCCTGTCCCCAGTTTTCTCCAACAAGGGATATTGGTCCACCAAGAAGAATAACTCTTTCAACAAGTCCCTCTGCTCAATACATATCAGGTTCCTTTAAGTAGCTGAAAGCTTTAAGTTTGAGCTGAGTTTAACTGAAATCATAAAACAAAATCTACCATTTTCTTTTGACCTGGCAAGTTGCTGTAAACACTTAAATATCACTCGTGCTCCTAAGGAAAATCCCACAAGGGTCACAGGCCTGAAATATTAACAGCAGCAGAATTGGAATGATGGATTAAGATATATAAATAAAATAAAAAATGTATCATTCCTCCAACATGCCTGTATCCATGCAGTCCTTTGGTCAACGCTTCAGCAAGGAGTTTTCCTGCATCATCTGCTCTGTACCATGCCAAATAAAATAACTAAAATGCATTTGATCACATTCCATGCAGGATATTCATAAGGTAATCTTTTTTTAATTAAGATGATCATCAAGTGGGGTTCTTTTTGAAACTGTTATTCATCATAATGTGGCAATGCTGTTCAGGGTACTACAGTAATACAGTTCATTAGTAGAGCAATTTTTCAGTTTATTATTTTTAATTGTAATTCCCAACAACATGTACTGTAGCATGACCTTTTTTTTTTTAAAATTGTTTTGAGTCTTAGATTTGCAAGTGTTTTGCTGAAACTGATTGCAGGTGTTCTATTGTCTATTTCATGCATGGAAAGTGCATTAACTTGCGGTAAAATTTTCTAATGGAACCATGACCTAAGCTACTTTCTTCATCACTTTGTGAAATGTATTTACTTTTTCCTGTTTACTATTATCTGATTACAACAATTTTCCATTATCACTGTTCTTTGTAATTACCTATCCGTGGCAATGGACCATTTGCCATCCATGAAGTTCGTCGTAGGAACTAATGCAGCTGGCCAAGCAATTGCGGTAGCTAGAGTGCTCAGCACACTCGTCATGGCTTCTTCCTTTATCATATCCCTCAAAAATCCTTTAGAAAAACTTTAGTTAGATATGTCAGATGTGTTGTAGAATGAATAGGAAGCAATAAAGGTGAAAACTTAACGAGATGACAGCCAATTTTGCAGACTGGAACTCATTGCTATCAACTCATCCGTATCCCACTGCAAAGCATACCTATGACAATTAAAGAGAAAAAGAAACTTCTATAAGAATACCACCAAGAAAGGGCTTGTTAAGATCATATGCATTATTTTCTGATGTAGGACAAATATGGGTTGGTGTAAAAATTTTAAATCGATAATATTTAAATAAAACATCATTACAATTAAGAAGCAATAATTTTTAAAAGATAACTATATGATAAATAAGATGTTAAATACTAAAATTAAATACAATCACCTAACAAATAAGAATTTGTCAAAGGAGTTTAAATTTCAAAAGATGAAATCTAGAATTAATTAGGAATATTCATAATAAATCCCAACAGAAATTAAATCTCTCAATAGAGTTTTGACCATTGATGTAGAGCCAAATAAACAATTTAATTGCGCAAATAACTTTAATTGAGGCCGAATACTTAATAAAAACTTGAGACAGAAAAATATTCCTACATGAGAATGAGTCGAGGGCAAGTTTGCTTGCAGAAAAAATTATTTGCTCGAGTTTTCATTCCGCATCACCCATTCGACCACCAGTCAGAGAATGCCGTGTGGTATTGTGGACTAAAATTGATGGAAGGGGTTGACGGATGCGGATGGCGCCCATTAACGATGCAGTGGTGATGGAGATGATGCTGTTCTATTACTTTTTAGTGTTGCATAGATTTTTTTAAAAAAAGAAAGACTCGCTAAAAGTCTTGTTACTTTGAGAGATTAAAAAAACATTTCAAAAAGAAGTGGGCTTTTTGAAGGGAATGTTTTAGTTTAACTTTGCTGAACAAAGTTGCTTGACAATAGAAAGAAGGCTTTATAGAACTTAAGAGTGTCAATTTCTCTACAACTCATCCTCTATTTCCCATTTTTTTCTTTTTGTGATGGGTACATGGAGTGGAGGCTATAATAAAATAGTGTGAGGTCGATAAGGTACATTAAATTAACAATTCTATATTGTATCACACATTTTTTTTAAATACTTTAAAAATATTATGTAGATTCATCTTAAATTATTGCTCTTCCTTACAAAATAAAGTCTTCAACATATTACTTCACAAAATAACAACTACAAAATAGCTCCAGCCCATTACATTGCATTTTTGACAAACACAAATTGGACATTATGGCTAATACAAATCATATTCATGCTCATACAAATTACATTGTTACTCATACAAACTTCTTTCTTCCACATACAAAGTACTATTGATGGAACTACAAAGTAGCTTGCTGATTGTGCGATATACTTTCTATGTTTATACAAATACATCTTTTTCAAGATACAAACTTTGATTAGAATACAAACTACTCGGATGTAGGCCTGGCCAGCGAACCAGACCAATTCTAAACCGGTTCCACTTGATTCCAAATCAATCAACCAATTGGATTGGTTTCGAATCAGTGACTTGATTACCAGATTCGATTATTCATTATTTTCAAAAGAAATACATTGATAATAAGATTTAAAAATTATAAAGATGTAAAAATTACATTTAATTTTCATCTATGACTAAAAATTTGCTTGACATACTCTTTTCAGATGATTTATCTTCAAACTCATCCTATTACTTTAAGGTATAGTCTCGACATTTTGCATTGAGCCAATCCTTTAAACAAGTTAGCATGCATAATATTGGAGGTAAAAAAACTATTCGATGATAGCTGATAATTCCCCTTATTAAAGAGAATGCTAACTTTGAAGCGACTGTTGATGCTTGTGCTGCCAAGATGTCACGTGCATGGAGGCCAATGCAAGAAATTGTCAAAAGTCAGCCTTCCACAATCAAGTAAGTTATAGTCATTAGGGTTGGCAGGTCAGGTTCAGGTCAACCTATTTTTTTACCAGGCCCATTTAAGTTTAACTTGAACCTGACCAATTTATTAAATGAATCAAGTATCAAGATTTGTACTCGACCCGCTAAGCCATTTATTATAATTTTTTAGGTATCAAAATTTGATAAATTTAATATTTTTTTCTTTAAATCAATATAACTATAAAGTTCAATTAAGAGCATTGAACATACAACTAAAATCATGTAATACACATTTAATAATTAATATTAAAATTAATATTAAAAAGAAAAATATACTACTTTTGATAAATGAGTCATTGATAGGTCATATTTCAAAAAAACTTCCATCTATAGTGCATGTTTTAACAACAAGAAGGGAGCTAAGGATCTATTCTTCAGTTGTATCAATGACTGTGACTACAAAGAACAATTTGAGTGTAATTGGGCTAAGATGCTTAATTCAGGTAGTTTTGGTAATCACAAGTGGCTTTTAACTTTGTATAAAGCAAGATACAAATGACTACTACGATGAATAACAATGTGTTTGATATGGGGATTCAATCTACATAACGTGCTGAAAGTATGAACACATGCCATAGTATTTCCAAGCATATAAGCACTTTGATAGATTTATTTAGGAATGAAGAAAGAATTGCAAAGATGTCATTTGTTTGGGACAAAGGAAGAATATAGGTGTAGGTAGAGCTCGGTAACACTTATTGCACTACACTGGCCTTAGCTCAAACAAGCTCGTAAACTGTATACTATCAAATTATTTAATAGCTTCTAGAAAACATTGTTGAGTGGGGCGTGTGAACATTTTGCAAGAAAAATTTTCTAGAAAAGTAGTCCAAAGATTTTCACTGTGGGAAAATTTAATGAAATGAAAGAGTATGAATGCCATGTTCAATATTATATCCCGTGATGTCAAACGTAGTTATAATAGGTTGAGACCGTTGGTATTCTGTGTTCCCATACACTGAGAGTGATGACATGGATGAATGTCATTGTTATTCCTAAACAGTATTTTGTCAAATACTAGACAATGAATGCCGAAAAGGGCAGTTACAATTTACCCACAAATTGTTCTATTGATAAGCGAACTCCTAATCAAGAATTTTGAAGATATGTTAGTCGTTTCTACTATCAATTAATGTGGAAGGCACAAGGTTCAGAAAGCACCCGAAAAGTCTTCACAAATCATATGCATCAATTGGACGTTACTATTGACTGCATGTTAGGTCAAAACACACATTCAATCGCATGAATATGTCAGGTTGAGGACAATAGAATTCATGACTCTCGCAAAAAGGCCCAAAAGCATATCAAATGCATGACTAAAGGCTCGATGGGAAGAAGAAAGGTATAAGTTCATTCAATGATCATGAATACACACTCATATTTTTTGTACAAAGGCTGATATGTAGTTTCCACCGTCATATAGCAAAAAGGCAAACAACAATAAAACTCAGTTGAAGCTAATAATAACTCTGTCGTGCCTTTTGAACATAATCAGGAATCTCAAAGCGTTGATGACAACTTGCTCAAGATTGATTTGAACTTTCAACCTAATATCACATGAAATACTTACTAAAAAACAATGTTATTATATGTTGTAATTTATTATTACCAACACTGTGTGTACATATATAAACATATTGTCAAGTACGCTATTGTGTAATAGAATTATTGCATGATATTATATAAAATATATTCTTTTAATTTTTCCACTTGATTACAGTTATTAATAATGCTTGTAGTAAAGGTCAGATGTTCAACTTACTTATTAGACGTCTGTCAATGCAACAAACAATTCCTGAAAAATAATTGCAAACGTCTGATTTGGATCTTTGGACGTCCGATTGAACCCTAATGTGATCGCCTATAAATAGGGTGCTTTGCGATCAATTCAGAAATGCTGAGCGGACATCCAGTTTAAGGAACTACAAGGAGATATTTCATGGCATTGCTTATTTCCTCACCATGCTTACTCTCTTGTATGCTATTTCTTGCTTCATTGATTGTAATCAAGCCTAACTCTTTATCTACTCTCTAGAACTCAGTTTGAAAACCCTTCAAAGATGGACAAAGCCCCTTCATCCAGAGGGAAGACAAAGGCCATTGTACATAAATCCAAGGCTACAGCCAGATCAACCACATCACCATTCTCTGATAAGGCAAATAGGACATCTTACAATCATCTCAAAATGGTCAAATGCAAAGCAGTTAAGAACCACAATCCAAGGAGAAACTAGCTGAAATGTTGGATGTTCTCACGGACACAATTCATGAAAAATTTGCTTCCGTTTCAAACAATTTTAGTTCTAAAATGTTGTCTTTTCTACACTAAATTACAACAATCCCCTTACATCCATACAAACCTATTTTGGCACTGACATGGAGACACAAGCAAAAGATGCATAGTTCAATTGGACACATATCAAATGACGTTATCACCTAAATGAGGACCCTACCACGGTAAATCTACCAAATTACTTGCTCACCAAGTATTCTTCATACAAATAGTACTTCATTCCTTTTTCATCCTTAAAAGGAGGATATAAAATCATGACTATTATCGCTCGCCACCTTCTTCGCTCTTATTAAAAGGTAGTTTAATACAAGTCATTTTATCCTCAAACACATGATATCCATAGCCACCAAGTATGCAGATAAAAAGTACAAGAAGAACATAGCATTAAGAGTCTGGGCACTAATTGCATCAATAACGTAATATAATTGCTCAACAAAAGTATATGTTAGGATCATTACAAAGGATTGAGGCAAACTACTCTAATTATTCACCAACTCCTTAGACTTATGAGTGGAGGAAGCACCGTGGAGATTCATCGGGGCCAACTCCAACCTAACATTGATGTTGTGGAAAGGGAACAAAGAACTAATGTCGTCTGGATCAAGCTAGTCATAGCAAGCCTACCATTATGCCCTATATGTCTTTTAATTAAGTTATTTTTTCCCCTTTACTTCTTGTATGTGTGTATTTTTCTTGAAGTTGCTGTTATAAATGTCATACATTATAATGACTGTCAATATAGGTAAATCCAACTCCCTACATTTCTGCTCGGACTCTAGGCATGTAAGATGGCCAATTTAAGTAATCATCTCACTTCCAAGTGCCTCGATTTGTCTAACAGTCACTCGATGTACTTCATCACGAATATTTTGCAATCAAAACTACTGTGTTGTCTAGAGATCTTATCGGCATATATCAGGGGCCATTGCAATATTCCAAGACAACCAAGAGGCAAACACAATTCATTGAGGGCTTTAACCTATATCATATCCAAATTTTGACCTTGTTAGATGAAAAAGTTGAAGACAGTCAGTGTTCCAATGTACCATTGCATCTACAACATCCTCATGTGTGAAATTTCTTATTGAATCGTAGAAGAAAAATCGACAATTAGTGACATCACATACAAGCAAGAGCCACTGTTCATATCTACACAAAGGCATTAGAATGTACTTTGCAGAAGACCGTCATTCCTCAGTAATACCCTTAATATAGTCAACTACTAAGTCCTTTCTTCTCGGCTTGTACATATTTTGTTGAAAATATAAATTATAAAAAGTCTTGATATAAGTCTTAGTTAATCCAAAAATGTTAAAAATCTAAGTAGTTTATTACAATCATAAAACATAGTGAAACATAAATGAATGTGGCCCATGAGTTTGGTCCATCTCGATGTTTGGCTTCTAACAGTAAAGAATAGATATCCAATATATAATCAGACGTCTCTATTAACTTCAAAAACACTTCAATGTCTTTTCTTTGAATCATCGCTAATCTAGATCTATGAATGTATGATCTATAATTAATAAAATTGAGTTAGATGTCTATTTATTGATATCACACAAATTTAAAAATATTACACACCTTTTGTTAATGGAAAGAAAATAGTAAGCCATAAATTATGATTTTCATTTTTCAATCATATTTTTCCTGGAAATTTTATTGACTATGTTGACCCTATTGCTTTCTTTGACTTTATTTTTTCCCATATCAGTCTTCACTTTGTCCAGGTCAATAATTTCATCGCTAATTCTTTTTCTTCTATTTTTCCTCTTGTATGCACGGTCATCTCTTAGCTCTTTCCCTGGAGCTATAACTCTTTTATCATCAAACCCCATATGAATGTCATCACCAACAACCTCTTGACCATCTCCATCCCCATTTGCCAGTCACTTTTCTAATACATTTTTCAACATGAGCTCCTTGTCTACTTTCTGTACCTCTGCTCTCTCTCCCTTCTCATCTATATGTATCTCCAGTTCATAACTCAATTGACCTTCAACTGCTACTCCATTCCTTCCTTCATGCCTTCCCCTTTTACATTACTCTTCCAATTTAAGTTCTCACATCTCTTAGCGTCTATTAACAACAACATTCATATTTCCCTATCCAATTTTTTTCCTCCTCTAGGTTGCAAAATGAACGGTGGCCTTAAGTTTCTTCTTTTTCACCCTTTTCTTGCCTTCACGTTCTTGGCAATGCTACCTAACCTTGGCAACCGCTATGACGTTTGCACCTGAGTGTGATATGATTGCTGCATTTTGGAGTGTGGCGTGCAGCTCGTTTATCTGCACATCTCACAACATAAAGGCAATAGCTCTCAAGAAATGACCGGTGCTTGAGCTGAAAGCTTATTCTACAAGGGCCTTACTCCTAGATCACCTGGGAGATTAGCGAGGCTGCGCGTCTTGCCAACCATGTTGACAAGTTTCAAATAAAGCCACCAAAGATTTTTTTTTTGATGTAAAGCACCAAAGATGTTAACAAAGAAAAGAAAAGCCTTGCTAGTTGGTAGTGCACATGTGAGATTTGTAGGGGAATGTGAAGGAGATAGGGGAGAAGCCCCAAGAAAGAGAGGGGGAGAAAGGGAGATATAAAAAAGTAAAGCACATACAATTAAGATGGTTTAGAGATATCCTCTTACGTCCACTAGCTGAGCCAATCCAAAGTTCCACTAAGACAAAAAAAAAAAAGTCCACCTAAGATGGATACAAAGCTGTAAGGTAAGGGTGGAGAGTTATGGAAGTTGTGTTAGAGAAGAGAGATCCAAAGAACTAAAGGGAAGCTCAGGAGAAGTGTAGAAGAAAGACCCTATTGCAATGCAAGCCTTGGTATTTATAGGCACGGTAGGGCCACTGGAATGATATTGCCACTAGGGGCTAACCATCAAATGATAGGCTTGCTGAGGATGGCTAGGATAGAGACATCTGTAGAGTGAGCAATAGTAACACCTAATAAAGTCTTAACCTTTCATTCTTTTGAGTGTAATCCAAAATCCACTTGTATACTTATTGTAAAACTGACCAAATAAATCTATGTTTAGTAGTTAATTTTTCAATTGAATTTGAATATAATAATATTTGATTTGATAGAGATTCATACCTTTGTCAGGAGATCAGAGAGAGGTTACAGAAAAATGATTTGACCCATTTGAAGACACGAGTCGAGAGTGTCCTAAGACTTTTTGTTCCAACAAGGTAATTATGAAGCAACCAAAACTTAATTCTGGCAAGGTAGGAAGGCAACTGGGAGTTAGTTCAAATAGAGGATCCAGGAATAAATATTTACCATGAGAGCATCCGCAGCAACACAAGAGAGTAAGATCCCAAGCTCAAGGACATCAATATTCTTGTTATGTTTTGCAATTGTAAAATTACTGGCATCCAATGTATTAATGTCATCATTGATTTCTTAGAGTTACGATAGATAATTTCTTTTGGCTAAGGGGAATTCCTCGCTCCATAAATTTTTGCAATGTCCTCTATAAGAGAAATAATGATGTACTTTTGTAGGAGCATCTCACATTTAAAAAAAAATCACCATACAAGTTACATTAAAGCCAAAAAAGAAAAATCACTTCCATAAAACAACCAGCCATCATGCAAAGCAGCAAATCATATAATGAACGAATAATCAACTAATTTCAGAAAAAAGAACACATACTTCCCATATTTCTTGTCTTTTATCATTTAATCCTTGACTACGTGATGCAGCCCATGTCATCATGTAATCTTTTAAACACTTTCACAATTTAATGGCTATACTTTCAAAAGAGAAAGCTCAAGCAGAAGTTCGCTTATTATCTATTTTTGCACAAATATTTTCTCCGTACACGATCTAATCTCCTATAATTTGAGCTCACAAACCATTTAGATGTAAAGTATAACATTTACCTAAACAACGATATACTTCACAAACAACCAAATTATTAAAGTGGGTACATGAAAAAGAATGTAAATGAACCTAGTGTTCAATGAACAACTCGATGCTTAGTTCGATAAAAGCACTTTTGTGTTCGATTCAACACAATTAACGATTAAGCTTGAACATATTTTTAAAAGCTCAATTGGTAAATGAACAAGTCTGAACATACTCGAATTCATTAATGTTCATGAACTATTCATATGAAGCTAATAAACATGTTCACTTATAAGACTCGATATGATTCCCTTTTTAGAGCTCAATGAAAGGATCATTTAGAATTTTAGTATATCGTGCTATATTAATCAAATAAAAAA
>KZ452027.1:772259-820662 GCA_002786265.1 Apostasia shenzhenica
TTTCAACATGAGCTCCTTGTCTACTTTCTGTACCTCTGCTCTCTCTCCCTTCTCATCTATATGTATCTCCAGTTCATAACTCAATTGACCTTCAACTGCTACTCCATTCCTTCCTTCATGCCTTCCCCTTTTACATTACTCTTCCAATTTAAGTTCTCACATCTCTTAGCGTCTATTAACAACAACATTCATATTTCCCTATCCAATTTTTTTCCTCCTCTAGGTTGCAAAATGAACGGTGGCCTTAAGTTTCTTCTTTTTCACCCTTTTCTTGCCTTCACGTTCTTGGCAATGCTACCTAACCTTGGCAACCGCTATGACGTTTGCACCTGAGTGTGATATGATTGCTGCATTTTGGAGTGTGGCGTGCAGCTCGTTTATCTGCACATCTCACAACATAAAGGCAATAGCTCTCAAGAAATGACCGGTGCTTGAGCTGAAAGCTTATTCTACAAGGGCCTTACTCCTAGATCACCTGGGAGATTAGCGAGGCTGCGCGTCTTGCCAACCATGTTGACAAGTTTCAAATAAAGCCACCAAAGATTTTTTTTTTGATGTAAAGCACCAAAGATGTTAACAAAGAAAAGAAAAGCCTTGCTAGTTGGTAGTGCACATGTGAGATTTGTAGGGGAATGTGAAGGAGATAGGGGAGAAGCCCCAAGAAAGAGAGGGGGAGAAAGGGAGATATAAAAAAGTAAAGCACATACAATTAAGATGGTTTAGAGATATCCTCTTACGTCCACTAGCTGAGCCAATCCAAAGTTCCACTAAGACAAAAAAAAAAAAGTCCACCTAAGATGGATACAAAGCTGTAAGGTAAGGGTGGAGAGTTATGGAAGTTGTGTTAGAGAAGAGAGATCCAAAGAACTAAAGGGAAGCTCAGGAGAAGTGTAGAAGAAAGACCCTATTGCAATGCAAGCCTTGGTATTTATAGGCACGGTAGGGCCACTGGAATGATATTGCCACTAGGGGCTAACCATCAAATGATAGGCTTGCTGAGGATGGCTAGGATAGAGACATCTGTAGAGTGAGCAATAGTAACACCTAATAAAGTCTTAACCTTTCATTCTTTTGAGTGTAATCCAAAATCCACTTGTATACTTATTGTAAAACTGACCAAATAAATCTATGTTTAGTAGTTAATTTTTCAATTGAATTTGAATATAATAATATTTGATTTGATAGAGATTCATACCTTTGTCAGGAGATCAGAGAGAGGTTACAGAAAAATGATTTGACCCATTTGAAGACACGAGTCGAGAGTGTCCTAAGACTTTTTGTTCCAACAAGGTAATTATGAAGCAACCAAAACTTAATTCTGGCAAGGTAGGAAGGCAACTGGGAGTTAGTTCAAATAGAGGATCCAGGAATAAATATTTACCATGAGAGCATCCGCAGCAACACAAGAGAGTAAGATCCCAAGCTCAAGGACATCAATATTCTTGTTATGTTTTGCAATTGTAAAATTACTGGCATCCAATGTATTAATGTCATCATTGATTTCTTAGAGTTACGATAGATAATTTCTTTTGGCTAAGGGGAATTCCTCGCTCCATAAATTTTTGCAATGTCCTCTATAAGAGAAATAATGATGTACTTTTGTAGGAGCATCTCACATTTAAAAAAAAATCACCATACAAGTTACATTAAAGCCAAAAAAGAAAAATCACTTCCATAAAACAACCAGCCATCATGCAAAGCAGCAAATCATATAATGAACGAATAATCAACTAATTTCAGAAAAAAGAACACATACTTCCCATATTTCTTGTCTTTTATCATTTAATCCTTGACTACGTGATGCAGCCCATGTCATCATGTAATCTTTTAAACACTTTCACAATTTAATGGCTATACTTTCAAAAGAGAAAGCTCAAGCAGAAGTTCGCTTATTATCTATTTTTGCACAAATATTTTCTCCGTACACGATCTAATCTCCTATAATTTGAGCTCACAAACCATTTAGATGTAAAGTATAACATTTACCTAAACAACGATATACTTCACAAACAACCAAATTATTAAAGTGGGTACATGAAAAAGAATGTAAATGAACCTAGTGTTCAATGAACAACTCGATGCTTAGTTCGATAAAAGCACTTTTGTGTTCGATTCAACACAATTAACGATTAAGCTTGAACATATTTTTAAAAGCTCAATTGGTAAATGAACAAGTCTGAACATACTCGAATTCATTAATGTTCATGAACTATTCATATGAAGCTAATAAACATGTTCACTTATAAGACTCGATATGATTCCCTTTTTAGAGCTCAATGAAAGGATCATTTAGAATTTTAGTATATCGTGCTATATTAATCAAATAAAAAAAATTATAAATCATGAACTAGTATGATGATGAGCTTGTTCGTAAACACATTATGTTTTTGCTAAGAGCTTGTTTATAATTTTGGTGTCCATGAACTCAAATGTATATGAGTTTGTTTGCAAACAAATTAATGAGTTCATTTGCCAACTATAAATGAACCAAGCCCAAATAGTCTGTGTTGGCGAACCAAGCTCACACCAAGCTTGAGCTCAATTTAGTAAATAAGCATGAACTTGACCAGATCACAACTTGATTCAGTTCGGTTAGTTTAGAGCCTTAATGACATACAAGACAGCCAAAGCAATACATTGATGCCACATAAAAACATATAACAAGCAGGTCAATAAACAAATTAGTGAAATATAGGAAATTATAAAAACTGTAGAGTAAGGGAATGTGATTGACCTCTCCATATTATATTCTTTTCCTTCCCAAGGACTAAAAAAATCTTCTTTTTCAAGCACAAAGCCAGAGATCATGATACCAACTGAAAGTCGCTGCAATAAGACACCCTTCAAAGTCATTTAAACTAAAGGCCAGGGCAAAAGGCAAGTCATCTGCCCTCAAGGCCTATAACAATTATTACTTTTTTTTTATACTGTACAACAGTTATTGCTTATATAACAACAGATAGCCTCCTTTAAAGTTCTGTAAGAAGAGTAGAGAGAATAACTCACACCCTGGTTATGATTTTCTCCAATAGGCCTGAATTCAAAATCTTCCAAACTTGTTATCATTTTAGTCATTTTGCGCCTTGAAAGTCCTGCTCCAGCTGTATTTTCCCAAAAAAAACAGAGTATTCAGAACTCCTGGAAGTTGATGAACAAAAACTGTTACAGCCACGTCTTTCAGAAAATAAGACAAGCAAAACTTATAAACACTGTTTTCAATATATATATATATATATATATATATATAAATAAACAAAAGTCCTCTATTATTTTGATAACAGAAGTGCGGATGAACTGAATTTGGCACGTAAATGAAGATGCATGAAATTTGGAAAAATTTTCTGATAGATCATAAAAGACCATTTTTTAGGGCAAAATCTAGTGACTCCGAGTTTACTAACGGATGTATGTTTTCCATAAACAACACATTCAAATACCCAAATCATTGAAAGATAGACAATCAGTATGCCTTACCAGGCATTTGTATACTTCGAACATTGAATGTCTAACAAAACAACCATCAAGTGCTGCTGCATTAATGCATCACTCTACGATATATCCATGTAACAATAGAAATCTCTGAATCTCTAATACAAATCTGGAGTACAGTTAGCCAAAACCATGTGCTAAATAATATAATAAAATTCTAAAGCATTATATATTCACTCGTATACCGGTAAATCTTAGTTCAAAACTATGAGGCTATATCTAATGTCATCTGTCTCTCCAGCATCACTGAAGTTATTTAAAGTTGGATATTTGCTTATTAGGTTTTATACTTAGTGTTTGTGGGTGTTTTCAACATTGCAATTGAATAACTTGACATCACTCTTAGGAAAAGAGTATGTTTTTTTCTTTTTTAAGAGCAACATGAGCCCTAACGTTTGATGGTAACAACCTCAAGGGGAAAACTTAATGGTTCATCAAATGTTTTTTGTAAGCTTAATTTAACAAACTTGGACACTGATATGAAGATGCATGCTTAGTGTTACTCAAGCAAAAAGGATCTCAACTATGGCTTGCAAAAATATCCAAAATTCAAAAGTTGCTTATGTTTCCAATCAATCGAAATCGGTTTAAAATTTTTGAATCGAATCATGGGTGAAAACCTCAGGCTTGAATTTGAGCTGATTTCATTTCAACACTTGCTTGCTTGAAATGCACATCAAGCTGGCTAGAAACTATTGAAAAATATATAAATATGAAATATATGAATATTCACATATACATGTTACTTATGTTTAACAATTTAACATTTTTGTTAATAAGAGGGTGAGCCTTGGTGCAATCGTAAGGTTGTGAATGAATGGTCACAAGTTCAAATAAGAGGGTGAGTCATAGAGCAACGACCTGTTAGTTCAGCCTATTTAAACTTAACCTGGTTAATTTTAAATAAACATGTCACATCATCCATAAAATTTAATATTAAAAATTTTATTAGAATTGAGAAGCATTAGAATTGAATATATTAGTAATAAGCTGAGGATTTATAATATTTATGCACCAATTGGGAGGGAGTATTAAGTACTTAGATGTAATTATGAAATAATTGACTCATTTGTAATTATATAAATCCTTATTATATATATACATATAGAAAGGGTGACTAACAATTTATTAACCCTATTTTTCATAAAACAATTTCTATAAATATATCTATCAAGAAAGCTTTTTCTATAAATATGAGGCTAGAATAATATGTCATCTCTCAACTAAGATCTTTCTTCTCTATATATGAATTTTTTATTATCATAACTAACATATTCTTCAAGTTTTTTCTCAATAATTGGAGGTTGACCTTAGAATCATTTTCACTGATCATTCCTAGTATTACTTGACTATAACATCTTATTTACATTGTCCATAAGACCTTAGCAATGCACCATGCAGAAGAGAAAAACTTGGGTTCGGATACCCCATAACAAGCACATTTTCGGACCTGCTTGGTATAGGTATAAATGTGTTTGTTATAGAATTAAAACTGCTTGTTATAGAAATTTAAAAATTGTGCTTGTTATAGGTGCTTGTTATAGAAATCTCTATAACAAGCACCTATAGTTAAAAGTGCTTGTTACAGGCAGCTCCGAAAATGTGACGTGGCGGGGGCATCCGAACCCAATAAATTTTCCATGCAGAAACATAAAAAGAAATGGTTCTACCTCCAAATGATGCAGCAACTGCCACGGATTGAGCAACCGCACCCGCAGTGCTAGCTGCTGCAGCAAATCCACTTGCTCCAATAACAGGTAGCAGGCTACCCAAGGCAGGAGCCAAAGCACTAAAGCCTGCAGCTATTGCTGGGGCAGCAAGGCCTGCTCATTGAAGGGGAAAAGAACACTAAAAATGAAACTAAATCTGATCGTGCATTAACTGAAAGAGCAGGGAAATAGTTCAAAAAATTGGTGTTGGGTTGGGTGAAGGGTAACCTCCAGTAATGGTCAGCAAAGTCCCTCCAGTAATTGCAGCTGCACCAATAAGACCATCGTGGACCCATCTAGACCGCAAGCTATGGTCATGACCAGATTGAACCAATTCTTTAGATGCAGCCATTGCAGAGCAAGCTATCATGATTTCCATGGATTCCTACACAGAAGACATCTAAAATTAGATGGATCGTCAACATCTATGAAGCTAAATCTAGCAACAAAGAGCTGAAAAGCTTCAATAAAAACTCCTAGTAACCTTAATCTGTTCCTATTTTAGCAAGTATTACGGAGTCCTAAACCATTGTTATTTACAATGAACTATTCAGACTAAAAAGTATGCTGAAGGTCTTTCAAGAATGCAAACCACTATCATCCACTTGATCTCAAGCCATGTAGCCAGAAGCCTAAGGGCGATTCGGTGACGAGCATCATACCCCTTCCTTTGCGCACATGTACTCTTGTCCTCCAGGGATACATCAGCCACACAGGCGGAAAGAAGTTCAAATAGCAATGCCACTTTTCTAGAATAACTTGTGGGAAGTTCTTCCGCAAAAGATACTTCATCACATGCATCCTCATATGGTTTACGTGATTCATCTCTTTTTATTAAAACCTTAGACTTTGCAAGTTTCACATTTTCAGAAGGCTTGGATGGTTGATCCTGATGCTTTTGCATCATCGGAGGGAAACTTATAAAATGAAGCATATGATCCTGCTGTTTCTCCTCAGTTGACTTAAGCAAAGATGCAACAGCCTCTAAGCTCACTGTCATAGAATTGACTGCCTTAGCCAAGGCAACCTCCCGGTCTAATCTTTCAGAAGATGTTTCATTGTCTTCAAAAATTATTTTAAGAAACTGGCAATGACAAACATATAAAAAAATGTTAAGCTTAGTTAAATAAGATATTCACTTGATAGCAATGGTAAACATGACAACGAAATAGTGGGTATTTAATAGAAATCATACAAAGCAAAAAATATGCAAGAGCTAATCAAACTTCAAACTTTTAGTCTCTCAGCAAATAAAAGCACATGCAACTAAAAAGAAAATCAGCAGAGCATATTAAGTAACAGCAAAACTGACGTGAGACAAGAAGTACTTAAGATTGTTATAGACTAGCGTAAGCAGTTAGTAGGATAAATTATAAGTCAACTCCCACTTTCAGAAGCAACCCCTTCCCTCTGAACTAGTTCCAAAAGCTCTGAAACCCTAGATCTACGTTCCTCGGTGCAGGGTAAATTTAACCTGAGGTCCTTTAAATGCCAAGTCTATCTTAGAATTTCAAGAAAATTTTCTATTATTCAGAAATTGATTTTTAGTGTTGTTAACACATGGTTCCAGCGCTGCATTCCTGTCATACACGTGACGCCAAGCTGGCATTTAGCCTTTATTTATTTACTAATTCATTTATCTGTTCTCACAGGTTTCAGACCCCGGTCAAACCTCGGACACGAGGGTTCAATCAAGCCTCGTCCACGACGAGCCAGGACCATCCTTGATAACATCGATGACGATGTTACAAAGTGGTGCCTGTCACAATCAGCTTGGCCCGACCACGCCGTTCCCCGTACAAGACCTTTTTTCCAAGACACACAAATCAAGGATCCGCATGCTCCAGCAGTCATGGATCCCCAAAAGCAGTACCAATATTAAAAGTTAGCATCCTCCTTTTGTTGCTTTTGGTCCCTCCGGCGGCCGACAAGCGGTGCGAGCTCAGAGCTTGCTCACTTCCTTTTCTCCGGAAAACCAGAACAAAGTTGTATAGTCCATCGCCTACAAATACCTTTGAACAGTTTTCAAGAAGACGGATCCAGGAGGAGAGAATTAACAAGAGCGGCCAGAGTGCAAGCAACCTCCCGGATTCTCCCATTCTCATTGTATTAGAGCTCCAACTGAGGAGCTCTCTTTCTCTTGCTCTTTCCCTTTCATAAGCATTGTACGAGCCCTCATGGCTACCTTTTTTTTTTAGTGAAAACTCTTCGCTGATCGACTGGTGGATGTAGGGGACTTCCTCCCCGAACCACCTTAAACCTCTGTGTACTGCTCTGGGTGTTTTTCTTTTTCTTAAAGCTTAACTGAAAAGCTTATCCTTCTGTGCGCCGCCGTCTCTCAGGACTTCTCTCTTTTTTTTGATGTTTCTTGGGATCCCCCACATCCTACGTCAACATCTTCTGGTGCTTTCATTGAGACATGAGAAGATGGTGGCTAGGACGCGCAAAACCAATTCCGCTGCTCGCAGTACACATGCGGGAGAACCTTCCATTAGGGCACCGGACGACAGAGCTTTGGCCTCAACCTCTCGGCGCCACGCCGCATCTGCTTCCTCCTCCAGGGGTACCCGTGTCTCAGAACTTCAGGGGATGCTCGCGAATCTCACTGACCTGGCCACTGGCCTCACAGCCCAACAGGCCGTGATTCTTAGGCAGACTCAGCCAGTGTGCGCAGTACTTCCTATCCCACCGGTCGCGGCGGCTCCTGCACCTCTCCCGCAGGTCGCGGCGACTCCTGCACCTCTTCCGCCGGTTGCGGCGGCCCCTCCTCCAGTCGCTGAGGCTCCTGCTCCCGCTCTTCCTGTCGCAACACCTTCCATTCAGACGTCTAGCTATTCTCAACCGTCCAGACGCCCCTTTCGCCCTTAGGAGGTTCACCAGAACCCACTTCCACCATGTCCGCTACCACAGCCTGCTTTCCTTCCACCTGCATTCCCTCCTTTCCTTGCCGGAAGAGACCTCCTCTTTCCAGGCATTCAGGTCCCTCATCATGGGCCTGACCCCTTCTTTGGACCGATGGACAACAATGCTCCTTTTATCGACGCCATCCGGCTGACCCCAATCCCAGAAGACTTCAGGCCGCCTAGGCTTGAGGCCTACAAAGGCGCAACTGACCCCCGCGAGCACATACAAAGGTTTGAGGCCGAGGTCTGTTATCGCCAGCCAGATGAGGCTACCAAGTGTCACCTCCTAGCGAAAACCCTGAAGGGGGCGGTATTTAGCTGGTTCATCAAGCTCCCCAGGGGTCACATTTCCTCCTATGAACACCTGAAATGGGAGCTGATCGCCCGTTTCATTGGTCGAACCCGAATGATCATTTCCGACATGGTGTTCGCCAACATTAAGCAAGACGAAAGGGAAAGCCTCCGGGATTACACCAACCGCTTCTTTGCTGCCGCGGCAGAAGCTAAAGATGTCGACCCTACAGTAGCCATGCACAATTTTCGGAGGGGACTCAAGGTGGGGGATCTGTCTAAATCCCTGCAGCTGGCCAAGCCTCGGAGCTACCCAGAGCTGGTGGCCAGAGCCAGCCAATTCATGCTCCTCGAGGGTGCTGAGTCCTCTCCCCCCGATGTTTCTGGAGCCAAGCAGAAGAAGAGAAAGAGAAAACATCGTGGTGATGAACCCCCGGCCACGAAGCTACATATGGCCAAAAGTCGTGGTCGAGATGAGGGGAAGCCGCGACGTGACGTCCAGCACCAGAAGCATTTCTTCTCTCGGCCGCTTCCTGAAGTCTATGCAGCGGCCGTCAAACAAGGTTGGGTCCGACCTGCCGGACTCAAGCCAGCGCCTCCAGTCAGAGTAGATCCTGACAATTATTGTGAGTTCCACGGGAACTACGAGCACAAGCTTCACAAGTGCCGAGGACTCAGGGCTCTGCTCGACAAACTGGCGGATCAGGGCAAGCTCGAGGAGTTCATGCAGATGACACCAACCTTCACTGCTGCCCAGAAAGGAAAGGCCCCCGAAGTTGCTGAGGCTCCTGCTAAAGCCCTACCGTCTCCAGGCCCCAGCCAACTAGGGCGCCCTTACCCCCTACCGCCAGGACGATCAACGTCATCTTTAGCATGGACCCTGCCGCTGCTCGCCGTCAAAAGATTGAGATCGACGGCATCTCTTAGCAACAATCTTCATCCATTCCGCTTACCTTCTGCAAGAAGATCTCCCCCAGCAGGGCAATCTACACAATGATCCAATCGTGGTCGTCGCCTGCATAGCTGATTTCGATGTTCGGCGAGTGCTCCTCGACTCTGGGACTGCCGCTGACATCCTATTCGAATCTGCTTTCCTCTAGATGGGGCTCAAGGGAGTAAACCTCCTCCGTGCTGGAACCACCTTACTCGGTTTCTCCGGGGAGAGGGTTCAACCTCTGGGATTCATTGCCTTGTCTATCTCCTTCAGCGATGACAACGGCTACGCCATGAACATGGTGAACTTCGCTGTCATCAGAGCTAAGTCAGGCTACAACGCTATCATTGGAAGGACAACACTCAATTCCTTTGGGATGGTGATTTCCACGTCTCACCTCTGCGCGAAGTTCCCTACCTCTAGCGGCATTGTCACCATCAGAGGAGATGCCAGGCAGGCTACCCGATGTTTCCAGATCGCTGCACAGCTCATCGTTGATCAATTGGATCCCAGGGAATCTCAACCAGTTGTACCACAGGAAGGGGTCATCAATGTAACCTTGGGAGGGGAGACTCTTCTAAAGTTGTAAATTTATCCTCATCCATGAATGATAAGCAGCAGGCGAAGATCACTGTCATGCTTTCTGAGTACATCGATGTCTTCGCATGGTCTCCTGAAGATATTTTAGGCGTTGACAGGGCTGTCTGCGAGCACCATCTAAACATATCTAATACTGCCTCTCCTATAACACAGAAGAAGAGGGTGATGACAGGGGAGAAGCAGGACGCTATCAAAGAAGAAGTCAACAAACTACTCGGAGCAGGTTACATCAGGGAAGTTCAATACCCCCAATGGCTCACCAATGTCATGGTGAAAAAGGCCAACGGGAAGTGGAGGATGTGCGTAGACTTCCGCACATTGAATTAGGCCTGCCCCAAAGACACTTATCCTCTCCCACGCATCGATACGATGGTGGATCGTACGTTCAGATACGAGGTTAAGAGTTTCCTGGATGCTTTCTCTGGGTACCATCAGATCCGGATGGCCAAAGAAGACGAAGAAAAGACTGCCTTCATCACTGACTTTGGCACATACTGTTACAACGTCATGCCCTTTGGTCTCAAAAATGACGGCGCTACTTACCAGCGCATGATTGATGCCATCTTCAGGGACCAAAGGGGGAGGAATTTTGAAGCATATGTCGACGACATCCTAGTCAAAAGCAAAACCTTGGAGGGACACCTCGGCGACCTCAGGGAGACACTTGACACCCTCCGAAGGTTTAACCTCAAACTTAATCCTGCCAAGTGCACCTTCGGCGCGGCCTCAGGGAAGTTTTTGGGCTATCTAGTCTCAGCCAGAGGAATAGAGGCCAATCCAGATAAAATCTCGGCGATCTTGAGCATGCCCTCTCCTAAAATGGCGAAAGAGATTCAAAAACTGGCAGGATGGATCAACAGCCTGGGCAGATTCATCTCAAAAGCCGGGGGTCGATGTTCGTCATTCTTTCGATGCCTGCGCAACAACAAGGGGAGTCAGTGGACCAACGAATGCGAAGGCCCTTTCACAGAGCTGAAGAAGTATCTTACCTCAGCCCCGATATTAGTGGCACCGAAGGAAGGGGCGGTCCTGTCTTTGCCGCAATTTCAGCGGTCCTCATGGACGACGATAAGGGAGTACAACATCCAATCTTTTATATCAGCCACGTACTCCTAGACTTTGAAAGCCGATACCCCACGCTAGGAAAAGCTTGCTCTGGCTCTCCTGATGACGACGAGAAAGCTATTCCCATATTTCCAGTCCCACAATATCCAGGTTGTCACTGATCAACCGCTCATGAAAATACTACACACTCCTGAGGTCTCGGGAAGGCTGCTCAAAGGGTCCATTGAGCTGGGCGAGTATGACATCAAGTATGTCCCACAGTAAGCAATCAAGGCTCAAGCATTGGCAGATTTCATCGCCGAGCTTTCTACTTCAGAGCCACCGCTGACCAGACATCGGACCGAGCTCTGGTCCCTTCATGTAGATGGTGCATCTGAATCGCAGTCCCAGGGGGCTGGGATTCTCCTAACCAGCCCAATGGGAGCCACCTTACACCAGGCCGTGACACTTTAGTTCAAGGCTACAAACAACCAAGCGGAATATGAAGCTCTCATTGTAGGACTAAGCTTCGCACTTAGCATGGCTGTGAAGTGCATACAGGTATTCAGTGACTCCTAATTGGTCGTCAACCAAGTGAATCGAGCATTCGAAACAAAGGACGAAATTCTGAAAAAAATATCTACAACAAGCCTAGTTCTTAATCTCTCGGTTTGAAGAATTCTCCCTGACGCATATTCCCAGAGAAGAAAACCAAGTGGTAGATCGACTCGCAAAAGTAGGGCTCCCCGACCTCCGTCGAACTCAAATATTCGAAAGGCCCAGTTTCGAGTGCACAGAAATCCACTCTAAGAAGCATCTGCCTTGCTGGATGAACAGGATCCTCAATTACCTGAAAGATGGGACACATCCCGATAACAGGCAAGAGGCGAAGAAACTGAAGCTTGATTGCGCCAAGTACGTTCTCATCGATGGAGAGCTCTACAGAAGGTCTTATGCTAAGCCCCTCACCAAGTGCTTGAGGCCCGAGGAAGCCCATGAAGTTATGAAGGCTGTTCACAAAGGGATGTGTGGAACTCATGTCGTGGCCGAAGTTTGGTTATGCGAATCCTACGCTAGAGATTCTTCTGGCCAAATATCTACAAGGATGCTCAGGCATTCATGGAGAAATGCTCTCAATGCCAGTACTACGCTGACATGCACAGGCAACCCGCCGGCTATCTCAAACCCATCAATTCGTCTTGGCCTTTCGCTGTTTGGGGGCTGAACTTCCTGGGCCCAATGCCTACGGCCATGAGGAACTACAAATGGATACTAGTTGCTGTCGACTACTTCACAAAGTGGATTGAGGCCAAGACATTTACTCAGGCTACCGCTCAGAGCTTCGAGAACTTCTTGTAGGTCAACATCGTCTGTAGATATGACGTACCTATGGTGATTATCACAGACAATGGTATCCCGTTTGCTAATCAGCGGGTTCATGACTTCTGTGGCAAACATCAAATCAATCTCAAGTACGCATTTGTCTGGCATCCTCACACCAATGGGCAGGCAGAAGCAGCTAACAAAAACATCCTGAATATTTTGAAGAAACGTCTCGACGACGCCAAAACCCGTTGGCCAGAAGAACTACCAAGCGCTCTCTGGGCTTACAAAACAGTTCTTTCAACGGTCACTCAGGAGTCTCCTTTCTCCCTTTCATTCGGGATGGACGCAGTTATACTAGTTGAGCTAGAACACTCCTCCCCCAGAGTAGAAACCGCAGCCAACTTCTTTCGAAGATCTGCAAACCTGGATGGACGAAAATGATGATTCACGACAAGTTGATCTAGACCTCTTGGAGCAAAAAAGACAATTGGCGGCACTCAAGTGCCTGGAGCACAAGCGCCGGGTTGAAAGGTATTTCAACCGCAAGGTTAACCCCAGGGCTTTCGTTCTATGAGACTTGGTACTCAAACAACGGCTTCTTGCTGGCAGCAACTTGGGAGTTCCCAAACTTGAGCCCAATTGGGAAGGTCTTTACATCGTGCGCGAGGTTGCTGGACCGAACGCAAATTATCTCATGACTTCTGAAGGCATCCAACTCCTCAGAACTTGGAGTGGGGATGATCTAAATAAATCCTACGCTTGATCCCTGGTAGCAGTTCATCTTTATACTCCCTATACAAGATTCATTTGTACAGATTCATTCAAGAATTTATTACACAAATTCAATCAACTAGTTCTGGGACATTCTTTATTAATAGACATCAGTTCTTCCAAAATATATCTGGATTTTTTTATGCTATCCCAAAGGTTATATCTTGAACTCCGAAATTCTTGTGACAATGAATCTTACACTTATTAATCCATATTGGAGTATTCATATCAGCCTAACGTCTATCGCTCAGGTATGATTTCAACCTCAAAACTCTCAACCATCGTACCCAAGGCGCCCGAGCCTTGTACACGATGGTTCGTTATAACTAACCTTCCATATACGGAGGTCACTGAGCCTAGTTACGCCTGACAGGCGTGGTCTCCTATCTAACATCTGGAACCCTTCCATAAGCCCATCCGGCTAGCGGAAGGTCTGAAGGCATGCTCGTAACCTTAGGGCAGTTCCTGTTATCTACTCATGATACAGATCCCCCCTAAGCAGAGTGCCTTCGCTTCCCACTAGGATCTGCCACTCTAACAGGGGTCAGCCCTTGCCTCAAGTACAAACATCGACCACGATGTTTCAGACGATCAAGTCTTTTTGGCATTGGGTCAGATAACTCCTCCTATGCAGGATCTCCACTATTATTATTACTTCTTTCCTGTGCAGGCGCATAAAGGGATATGATTCCAAGCCCAAAATTATGAAACCCCCGAGGTCAGCCCATGCCTCAAGTACAAACATCAATCACAATGTTTCAGACGATCGAGTCCTTGTGGCATCGGGTCAGATAATTCCTCCTAGGCGGGATTTCTCCTATCATTATTGATTCTTTCCTATACGGATTTATGAAGTTTCAAAGTTCAAGCTGGGAATGTTCTATGTGACTCAAAAGTCCTTTATTGCTAACCTGCTATAAGGGGCCTTCTCGTAAAGTCAATCAGAATATCTCAAACCAAATACAAAGGTATCTGTTCATTTCATACACATCAGAATAAACAGGTATGCAAGACAAAACAAACTTTCTATTCATTTATTTTGAAAATCACAAAGAGTTCAGGTTACAATTCACTCATCTTACAAGGAAAGTGGGTTAGTCTTCACTGATCCATCCAAAAGATCGAACATCTGATGGATAAGGTCGTCAGTTAAGTCAAAACCCTCCTCCTTGTAAATAGGATCAGCGGCCAGGCAAGGAAAGGGATCCACTTCTCCAAGGTCAGAGGCAGTGATTTTGCCCCCTTGGATCAAAGTGGAGGCCAATCCTTCCCATGCCCGCTTGATCCCATCTAAACTCTCTTTTCTACAAGGTAAGCTTGTTTTGTAGGTTTTCACAGCCGCCGCAGACCTCTCCGCGACAATGGCCTCCTGGTCTCCTGCGACTTTGTCCAACTTCTCTCGCAGGGCCTTATTGCCTTCAACGCACTCATTGCAGATTTGTAAACTGCAAACCCCTCTTGTAGCTTTGCCTTCTCCTCCTGAACGACGTCAAGTTGAGAAGACTTCACGGCAAGCTGCACTCTCAAGGTCTCAATTTCCTCACCCTGTCAATGAAGTTGACATCCTTGCTCCAGCACCTGCTCCTTCGTCCTCAAGGCCCTATTCAGAGCCAAGGGCAGACGAGCGATTATCTGACAGATGGGGCAGAATTAGCTCATCTCTAGCAAACTAACAAAGGAAGAAGGGCATGAGAGTTTTTACCGTGACTGCCCTGTTGATGATGCTGGCATAGAGGTCCGTAGCAGAGGACCTCTCCATCTCTTCCAGGTCCCTGGTCACTAGTCTGCCCCCTACGACCAGTCCCAAATCTCCTCGAACGGTGTTAAACTGGCCCGATGATTGCTGGGAGGCAATGGTCATCTTTCTCTCTTCCTCTGTCGCGTTCACAGCAATCTTCGAGCCCCCGCCTTCAAACTCCCCAATGAAATTGGTACTGAACGGGGACTCCACGCTCCACTGCCAATCGTGCCCCCCTTCGGCATCCTCTTCTCGCTCCGCCAAGGTCTTCCCCTTCTTCGAAGGAGGCTCTTGATGTGCGTCCTCAGGAAGACCCCTCTTCCTCTTAGGGACTTCGCTGAGGATTAACTCCAGGCAGGGGCTCCCAACTTTCTCCCCTCCTTAGCCTTCTTCGGCCTTATTCCCTTCCTCCTTTTACCCTATGGCAATCCCTCTGTCACCCATGGGGATCTCATGGGGCTTGGCGGTCGTCACGGGTTCTTTCTCCTTTTCCGTGTATCCCAGGTCAGCCAAGGTCTTCCTGTCGTCTGCGGCGTCCTCAGGAGAGGACACCACGTCAACGGCGGTTCTGCCGCAGATCAGCTCTGGAACCTCTATCACCTCTTCCTCCTCCTCCACCTCAGTAACCTTCTTACTGAGCTGGACGGCAGGAGGCTGCCCCCTCCTGGCCCTCTTCATCAGAACTGTGCCATAAGGTGGGGCGACTTCCTTGAAGATGACATATCCTAGCGCCTTGGCATTCAAGAATATATCGTTCTTCACGAGCCTGAGGAAGTCCTTCAAGGGCCAGCTCTGCCCCTTCAACATCTCCAAATTCTTCTGGATGGATGTCCCAACCCACTTAGCATCGTCGATGAACTCAGGAGGGCAGACTCCAGGCCTCAGGGGGATCCCCAAATCCCTTCCCACAAAAAAGTAGTAGTCCCTCCAGTCTGAGTGGGAACTACTTGCCCCTGAGAACATCGCCTTCCTTGTCTTTGACTGCAAGGCCAAGCATCCTCCATACCCAGGTACCGCCATCCAGTTAAACAGACTCCTGAACAGCGTCAGGCTCCATGGTATCTCCCGGGCCTGCAACCGCTTCAGGAAGGAGTACATGTAAGCAACGACGTTTGGGGAAAATTGTGCAGGCACAATTTGGTACGAATTCAAGACTTCTTTGAACTCCGGTTAAGGTGGCAGCATCAAACCATACTCCACCTGCGCTCGGTATACGCATACCGCCCCTTCAAGAGGATTGTTTGGTCGGAAATCGGCAGAAGGGGGGATGACTATTAGGCTAGGGTTTCCTCTAAACCCTCTGGTCGTGTTGAGCACCTCGTGCTCCATCAGGAGACTCTCCTGATAGCTGGTGTCCTTATGGAACTGATCGGTCAGCTCGGCCCACTCAATCTCTCCTCCTCTCATTGCTCAGTTTCACGGCGGACGAGGTAAGGGCTTCTTTTTTCTCTTAGGGTTAGGAGGGCAAATGCTTCAGTTTTCCCTTGAGAAAAGCTTTTTGGGAAACAACTGCGACCGTCCGTCTTCTGACCGTCTGATCTTTTTTTCAGCATGCGGGCGCGATCAGACCGTCCGTATCTTCTGACAAGTTCAGAATTCGAAGCGACACACGATTATCGAAGCGCTACTTCCCCACGTTTCGTCATACGTCGTGCACGATACTTCATAATTTTGCCCAACGTTTCGAAACAATGGGACGTGCTGTTCTGTTATTATCGTCCGATATTTTATAATCGTGCACGATGATAACCGCTTTCATCCTTTTAACTTAGAATTTATCATTGGTTTTATATTTTCACACTTATGAATTCTTGTTCTTTCTCTTTTCTAATCTCGTGGTATCTGTCTCAAATACGAAAGGAAAGATAAACACAAACAGAATTCATTCAGAACAAATTTTTGAAAGAAAAGATGTATTTTATTAATGATAAAACTTGTTACAATTTCATTTTCTCTGTTCTCTTACATGTTTCTCTCAAGAGTACAGGAAAAATAAAGAAAATACAAGGCTTCAGAACCTAGACACCTAGTGTAATCGTATCGACCTCAAGCACGAGGGAACCCCCCTCTCTGAGACCAATCTATTACACTCCTCACAACAAGAAGCAGATCGCCCGGGAGCTACCAAGACTCCTCTCCTCAACTATGGTCCCTTCAAATATAATGTTGATGATGAGACTAAGGAGTTAGGAGAGGACGGAGGCAAGTCACTTTTGGCTCCCTGGCTGATCCTGCTATTGGACTTCTGGGGGAGCACTCCGGCCTAGCCATCTGGCCTCGAGAGGAGTAATTTGGCCCTCTTCAGAACTCCTGCGTAGGGGAGACAGATGATATCCCCAGCCAACGTAGGACCTTGCTGGGGGAACCTCCTCTGGGCAGTGGCTCCCAACGTCGAAGCACCTGTCTGGTCCCTTAGGACCACAGAAGGGAAGAACAGCAGGACTTCTGATATTCTTCTGATCTAAGATACTTACATCAACCAATGTCTGTAGGAGAACGTCAAAAGCTGCCTGATTCTTCACGTGGTGACCAACCTGCGAGACGCTGACGATATTCACCGCTCTCCTCACCGCTTCATCCAGATCCTCCATACGCCGTCCCCGCCATCCAGAGCTATTCTCCACCAAGGCCCGCAAGGAGTGAACTTCAGACTTTAGCAACTCCTCTCGGCGACGAGTTTCGGAGGCCGCCTCCTTCGCCCCCGACGATACCTCCCTGGCCTTTGCAACTTCATCCCTTAGCCAGCTTCTTTTTTCTTTCAAAGTCTCCTTCTCATCATATAACTCCTTTATCCTTTTTTGGAGGTCTTTGACATGAGCGGAATGGGCTTGGTTCACGTCCGATAGGCTGCGGTGGAACTCTCCCCTTGCAGCCTCTTTCTTACTGGCCCATTCCGCATTGCTCAGAGCCAGGGAAGTCAACTTGTCTTCCAGTTTATATAACTTCCCTAGCTCCTCCCTATGATCGTTTTGAGAGCGCTTCGTGACTTGCAACAAAGCGCCCTCCAGCTCCTCTATCCTCCGAAGATGGCAAGACTTCTCTTCCTCATTGCCCTTCAAAGATTTTACCACCTCCAGGAACTGGGAGGTACTCCCCAGGATCTTCTCCTCCTCTCTCCTTATTTCGAACAACCTTTTTCCCAATACGCCCCATGTCTCTTCAGTGCCGAGGGCGACATTGGAGGCAACTGGAGGGACCCTCTCCTTCTCCTTAATCACTTCCTCCATCTTGCCTCTTGACCCTTTAATGGCAAGGGCGACTTCAGGAACAACCTGAGAGGGCACCTCCTTCTTCCCTTTAGTCGCCTCCTCCATCTTACTGCCCTCCTCCTTCCTTCCCTTTTCTTCCTTTTCCTCATCATTTCAGAGATTCGCTGGAAGGAAAGAAGGAAAGAGGGGCTTCCTTTTCTTCTCAGAAGGAGGGATTGGTATACCAAGAGGAGCGGGACCGCAAATCTTAAGGGGTGTCTTCTTCACGCCCCCTGCAGAAGGAACCTCGAACTTGGGAAGGAGCCGCTCAATCTCTTCATCCTTGAGCAGGATATTCCCAGGCGCTAGTTTTTCCCCCGCAACCGTTTCACTCGCCAAGATCACCTCCTTCCGCTCTCCAACCTTCAGAGGCGGCTTGACTGGAGAATCAGAGACATTCACCACTTCTATGGCCTCTACACCTGCTAGCTCCTGCACAGACTCCAGCGTCTGCGCCAGCACCGCAGCGACCTTGACTAACGGAGCCTCTGCCTCCAGGTCCACAACCGCAGCTCCCACTCCTTCCTTTTGGAGCGCTTCAACAGGCTCCGCTGTCGCCGGTTTCGACGACCCTTCAGATGGTTCCAGTAGCCTCCTCTTCTTAGGAGGAGGGGCGTCAACAGGAAGATCGCTGGCTCTCTTCTTTGAGAAGCTTGACAGAGTCACCCATTTCTTCCTCTCCGCCATCTCTCTAATGATCTATTCTCTCTTGCAGAAACTTTCAGGGGCTAGAGGAAGAGAATACGGATCGGCGGACACCACCCCCGTCTTATCCTAACAGGTCTCGGGCGCGCAAGCGTCCACCATCACGACGGTTCGCATTCCAGAACCCATATCAATATTCGCGCCTTGACAATGCGGGGGGCAGATGTTAACACGTGGTTCCAGCATTGCATCTCTGCCGTACACGTGACGCCAAGCTAGCATTTAGCCTTTATTTATTTATTAATTCAAATTTATTTGTTCTCACAGGTTTCAGACCCCGGTCAAACCGCGGACACGAGGGTTCAATTAAGCCTCATCCACGACGAGCTAAGGCCATCCCTGATGACATCGATGACGATGTTACAAAGCAGTACCTGTCACAATCAGCTTGGCCCGACCGCGCTGTTCCCCGTACAAGACCTTTTTTCCAAGACACGCAAATCAAGGATCTGCATGCTCCAGCTGTCACGAATCCCCAGAAGCAGTACCAATATTAAAAGTTAGCATCCTCCTTTTACTGCTTTTGGTCCCTCTGGTGGCCGACAAGCAGCGCGAGCTCAGAGCTTGCTCACCTCCTTTTCTCCGGAAAATCAGGGCAAAGCTGTATAGTCCATCGCCTACAAATACCCTTTAATAGTTTTCAAGAAAACGGATCCAGGAGGAGAGAATCAACAAAAGCGGCCAGAGTGCAAACAACCTCCCGGATTCTCCCATTTTCATTGTATTAGAGCCCCAACTGAGGAGCTCTCTTTCTCTCCCTCTTTCCCTTTCATAAGCATTGTACGAGCCCTCACGGCTACCTTTTTCCTTTAGTGAAAACTCTTCGTTGATCGACCGGTGGATGTAGGGGACTTCCTCCCCGAACCACCTTAAACCTCTGTGTGCTACTCTGGGTGTTTTTCTCTTTCTTAAGGCTTAACTGACAGGCTTATCCTTCTGTGCGTCGCCATCTCTCAAGACTTCTCTCTCTTTTTTGGTGTTTCTTGGGATTCCCCCATCCTACGTCAACAAGTGTGAAGGCATCCTTTTAAGAAATATAATTCCATGAATGTGACTAGAAATTTCATAAATAACTATCAATCAAATGACTCAGCGGTAGTTGCTTAGTCCCCTATAAACGAGCTTGAAGGTTTTAATCTTCTCAAACAAAAAGAACATGAATAGATAATCAAGTTGTTACAAACTGTAAATGCAGAAAGGCATTAAAAGAACTTCACTAAGCTTAATGCATGTAATCATCTCATTTTGCTGGAGTTCGAAGAAGCAGGGTGTCTCTTAATGTTAAGAGTATAGAGAAGCCTACGATCATAGGCAACTTAGTGACACATAGGAGGTGATGAAGGATGGTTATTGAAGTAGAGGATCTGCCGTAAATACATCCATGTTAAAATGTAAAAATAGAAACTCCATGAAAAATAAATGCGAGTATATTGGTTGTGATGGAACATCCTACGATCGGACCATCAATGCACCCAAAATTATACACCACCCCCAATGACTGAATCTCATCATGTGACATCGATCTGAATCGAGTGAAAAGCACATGTAGATTTAGCGTACAGACAAAACTGGTGGCAAAGCAGTCTAAATTCAAGATTTCCAGCCACATTGGTTATTTTATTTTGAGTGGTAACTTTCAAATTGGCTACACTAATTATTTATCATATCTACTATTCTATTTTGGGACAGTAATATTTGATATTTGGGGCAATTCCAACCGAACCCTTGAAGTAGATCCCTAATTCCACGTAGGTTTACAAAAATAAAGATGTGCCATCTTAGTCCCTCCTGCCTAAAACGCTTTCCATATGGGTCCTTTTTTCAAGTTTGACTCTTAAATTACTTTAAAAATTTAAAGCGTATTCAAGCATTTCCAATTATGATTATAAATTCATTTTTTTTTCTTCTCTATATCCTAGGCTAACAACGACAACCAAGCCTTTTGTCCCACTAGATGAGGTCAGCAACATGAATTTTTTATTTTTATTGCACTCTATCAAAAAGCAAATTCTGATTTAACTCTAAGTATGTATGATTATTCCATATAGTTTCTTACCATATCTTTTTTGGCTTTTCTCTTCATTTTTTTATATGGGCAAGATCCAATAATCCAACTTTTCTTACTAGAACTTCTATTGACCTACAATTTATATGTCTAAATAATTTAAACTTTCTCTGAACTTATCCTCGATTGAAGTTACTCCAATCTTCTTATGGATATACTAACTTCTCATCTTATCCTTTCTCATATACTCACTCATCCACCTTAACATATTTATTTAATTTATATATTTCTATTTTGTAGGTCAGCATTCAATACCATATAACTATTCTAATCTTACAATTTTGCTGATTTTATAACTATTCTATAAATTTACATTTTAAGTCTGAGTAAAATTTTTTCATCATACAATACACCAAATACATTCCTCCACTTTATCTATTATGCTTGACTTCTGCTAATAACAATACCATTTATTTCATCGATATTATGGATGATTGATCCAAGATATCTAAACAGCTCTCTTCTTGATAACTTAATCATCAATTGTCATCTCTCTAATACAAGTACTTCTATCTTAACTAAATTTACAGTCCATATATAAGTGCTTCTATTTTAACTAAATTTATGATTGAATGATTTAATCATGAGAATCCCATTTTGTAAATACCAAGTATCCGACTAGTTAAATAACACATCTTAATTTGTAAGTTGGATTTCTGTTTACTATTGATCTCGATTTCTTCAAATATTAAATGGCCTTACCTACTTATTGAAATATCTGATTATTACGTAAATGTTTTTAAAGTATATTCCTATTGCATGTTGTGATCACTTGTCATTTTGTCAATTGATCATTGAGTTAGGGTAGCATTCATATATTATTCGGCATCCAAAAAAAAAATTTGCAAGTAAACCATTTGTTATTTACAAGAATACCTTAAATAGATCCTTACCTGTTTGGCCAAAAGCCAAAAAAGCCATAGCTTTTTTAACCATGGTAAAACATTTTTTTCCAATAAAAATATATACATAAATTATTTTATGTTTCATCCTACACAAACTTCAATATTAAAATATCATTTTATTTTACCTCCTATATAATTCTTAATATATCAATCAACTTTATTTTATTTCTTACGCAACTTTTAACATAACTAATTTTATTTCTCATAATAAACTTAAAAGAAAAGCTAAAAAGTCATCCTCCAAAGCTAAAGAAAACCTCAATACCAAACAAACTCTTAACGCTCATATGAGGATTACAAGCAACCACATTAATTTTCCTTGAACTATGAAGATAAACTGGTAATCGAGTTAAGGATTTCTTTTCCCAATCCCAACCCATGATCAGGTCAGGTCGGCCTGAGCACACATTTTAATTTCCTTTATCTAACATTTTTTAAAAAAAATAGGGTTTTCCTAATTTCAAAATAGCTTTTTAGATTATATACTTTTGACAAATACAAATTGCATCTAAGAATTGTTTTAAACAAAGCAACTTCTTTTATATTTAATAATTAACAAAAACTATGTATCCATATAATCGAACTCAAACATAATATATTTAAAGTAAGATTAATTCACAAAAATATGATTATTTTCGTATCGACTAGCGTCAATCTCATTATACCCAAACCTGGACCAAAATATGATCAGCTCAAATTGGGTCGAATAAAAATAAAAGTTCTGGCCAAAACTTAGTTTTAAAGTCTTATTTTTCACAAGTCGAGTTGGTTAGGTCCCTAGGCCTGCACTCAAATCTAAATTAGGAACATAAATTTGTTTTCTTCACTCATTTCTATTTAAAAAATATTTTGATAAAAAGCAAGTCAAAATCATGTACACTAGAAAATAAATCAAGACAACTTTTTCTTTCACATATGTCTTGCAATAAAAAAAAAAGCATTCCTAGTTGGTAATGGTGCCACATAAACAAAAAAATTACTTTTACCTATGTGGCAATAGTGTCACATGCTATGCAGGAAATCTTAGTTGGCTTTAAAGTTTGGATCATTTATTGGGCGAATATAGTTTTTACTCTTTAGTGAATCAATCTTTTGATCAATCCAAATCGAGTAATGCTAAGCAGCCCCAATAAATGACCCCAAACTTTGAAGCTAACTAGGATTTTATATGTGGCACTATTGCACATAAGAAAACTACCTTTTTAAATACGTGACATCATTGCCATATAAGAATCCAAATTGGATTCAAAATCATAGGTCATTTATTGGGGCTACAAAGCATTTCTCATCTAAATTCAGACACCCAAATGATTCTCTATTCAACCACCTTTTTTTCTTTAAATAGCTACAGGAAACTTGAGTAAAAAATGTACTGTTTTTCAACCTCAACTAGCAAATTCAACGTCTTCAAACACTCTAAGGCTCTGTTTGGTAATAAGAAAAAAAAGAAGATTTAGTTGGAATTTTTAATGATTTTTGAAATATGTGTATGATGTGAAATAAAGTAAGTTGGTTATATTAAAAATTGTGTATGATGTGAAATAAAGTTGATTGATTTATTGAGAATTGTGTTGGATGTGAAATAAAGTGATTGTCCAATGTTGGAATTTGTGTGAGATGAGATATAAAATAATTTTTTAAGTTTTTTTAAAATAAATTTAAGATTTTGGCCATGGGTAATTTTAGCCATGATTTTTAGTCCATTGCTAAACAGGGCCTAAAGCCCAATAACCAAAACGGAGAGCCAAGTTCCAACCTTTTCTCTTTTTTTGGAATTGAACAACTGAAAATGAAGTTGAAGAGAAGAAAAGCAAATAAAATAGAAATTAGATCACGTACAGCATCAATATTATCCTTGAGTGATGAACAAGAGGCCACATTTTGCTCCATCTCTTCGCATTCCTCCGGATTAATCTCAAAAAACCTCACGATTAACAAAGATTAAAAATAAAAATAACAGATAATCAGGATCGAAAATCTTCCTTCAGTTCTGTAGGTACAACAGAAGAGACATGGGCAGAGAGAGGAAAACCGGAAAACAGGAAGGAGGAGGCCGCTCGAGAGGTGGGTCAACATATGAGCAGAGCCGCCGTCGCAAACACCGTTGCCATTATGTGGCTTAAGCTTTTCTTGACACTTACGAAGAATGCCGGGGATGGAGTGGCTCAAGATGTCGGGAAAAGCACCCTCACTGTCAGTTAAGAGGTGGAGAAAGCCACCATCGTCGCTCAAGAGGTGTGCAAGACCACCTTCACCATGGCTTTCGCTGTGGCTGCAGGTTCCCTGTTGTGTCTCTCCTTGGAAACTTCCTGGCTGAGTTTCGATGTTACATATTTCCGGGGAAGATTTGCTACGTGCCCAGAACCAAAAGGCGCTGGAGTTTTGCGAACCATCACCACTCTGGAATTCTTCTGACAGGACCTTGACGTTAGGAGGTAGCGGCTCGCCTTGAGATTTTTCCGGGCCTGGCTTGCTTCGGGACCAGAACCATAAACCACTGCAGTTTTGAGAAAAAACATCACTGCCGGAGGATTTTTTTGGTATAATCTCTTCGAGAGAACTTTCAGGCAGAGGACCGTGGGACTTTTCCGGTGCCGGCTGGACTTTGGACCAGAACCAAAACCCACGAGCGTGCTGGATTTCACCGCCGCTTTTTGATTTATCGCAACTTTCCAGTCGCTGCTCGCCATGGGATTTTTTCCGGGGTGCCGAAATGAGTTGGAAGCAATCTCCGCAGCATGATTTATGCGGCGGTGGCTCTCGCGCTTCTTCCGGCGGCCGGTGGTCATCAGACGCTGTAGATGTCGGTTCGCAGTGGGAATTTTCCCGGAACGACTTTCTTCGGAAACAGAACCATAATCCCCTGAAGTTTTGAGAAACAATGCCGCCAAGCTGAGACTTTTCTGGTTTCATCTCGCCTTGGGATTTTTTCCAGATGCCCCGACAGTATCGGTAACCATCTTCACCGCCGCTGCCACCTTCTCGGCCTGATTTTTGCTGCAACAGTTCTTGCGGTTCTTCCGGCTGCCGCTGACCATGGGAAATTTTAGACGTCGGCTCGCCTAGGAGATTATTCGTGCTCGGCTTGCCGTGAGACCAGAACCTAAAGTCATAGGAGCGCTGAGAACCACCTTCAACGTTACCATCGCCGTCTACTAGTTTTTTCTCTTGCGGCAGCGACTCACCTCTAGAATTCTCCGCAGGCAGCTCATCCTGGGAATTTTCGGTAGTCGTCTTGACCTGAGAACGAAATAAAAGGCCTCGAGGCTGGTGGGAAGAGACACCGTGGCAGTCGCCGGCGGGATGTGACGAGGGTACGGGACGTGACTGGTGGATGTGGGATTCGCGAAGAGCAAGGGCAAGAAGTATCGCCGCTGCGCGGCGCTGTGACGGCGTCAGAATTAAGTCCGGCATTTGCCACAGCCAGCAGAAGGTAGCAAGACGGGAGAGGAGACGGGAAGGGGGAAAGCAGAGATTCGCTGGGAGACATGAAGACTGCTGTGGTGGAAGAGAGAGCGATATCTGGAATCGCGGATCACCGCTCCTGCTCGCCGGCGGCAGCACCCAAGTACGAAAAATTATGTCAGACGTCCGGCCATCGATAGCGGAGAACTATGCGGACGAACGTACCCTGCGTCATAAATGGAGCGGAGAGCTATGCGGATAACGGACACTGCTTTTATGCATAGAACGGGCCCCACTTCTTCCTAGCACAGTAAATAATAAATTAATTAGATAATCTAATAGCTGATCAAATAGTATTCATGTGCTGACTAAGCAATTTATTTAACTATAATGTTAAAATAAGTATTTATAAAAATAAATAAATATATTTTAAAATTAAATAAGTTACATGTGATGCTACTTCAGATAAATACTTATTTAATTTTAAATTATATATATATTTTTTTTTGATAAATACTTATTACTTGACCCGTTTATCTGTAAGTTAAAAATTAACCTAGTTTAATTTTAATCTTATATATCACATCACACATAAAATTTAATATTAAAAATTAAATTTATTTCGCATCCTACACACATTACTAAAATAATAACTAACTTATATCACATCCCTGACATATCCCAACATAACAACTAACTTTATTTCACATCATTCACAACTTTCAATAAAAAAATATCTATCTAAATTTTATTTTAATCTTGTTAAATTTAACCCTACAAACAAACAGACCCTTATTTATATGGTAGCCAAAAGAATAGTTCAGTAGTCCAGTCGCCCACTAAAATGTCGATCAGTCGATCAGACAATACATTTGACTGCTTGACAATTTAACATTATTTATAGCATTGTATGAGTAATTTATCCGCATGGCTTTCTATTATTGACAAATAAATATTTGATGTGATAAGGCGTCCGAAACTAACAATTTTTTGCAAAGAATAACTTCAAGATTTAAGATGGCAAATGCATTAAGTAATGTTTAATTATTTATTTATTTTTAAGTTCATTAATGCTACTTATACCTTAAAAACAATTATCTATTACGTTCTATTGTTTGAAGTATACATTTAAAGTTACATGTTTGTAAAAATTAACTTTTATATATATATATTAACTGTAATATTAGATTAAAATTAAACAACATTCAAGTTTAAAAAAAAAAACAAGGTTAAAGTTGAAAGTAAAAAAATGTTAGAGTTGAGCATATATAAATTTATTTATCTTCAATATTTGATGCAAAATTAAATTAATTATTATATTAAAATAATAAATTTAGTTAATTAATTTTATTTAAAAGATTAGGTAGGATGTAAAAAATTAAATTTTAATGATACAAATTAATGTAAAATTTAAAATATTATTTATTTAATATTAAAATTTAGAAGTAATTACATATTCTACTTTTCAAATTTTATTTATGTTTGTACTTTTTTTTATTCTTCGATATTACAACAACAATACTCTATTAATAAAATCATATTTAAACTATGATTAATCTAACGCAAATACTAATAGTGATGATTGGTAGTGACATCAGATAAAACTCGACAGTCAGCAATAAGTGACATGGCCACCCATAGTGGCCAACAGCATACTTGGGGTTTTCGTCGACCAATAGCAATGACACATATATGATTGCGACTTATGAGCAAATTTCGATAATAAGATACTTAACAAGATACTTGTAAGACAATGTTAAGCCAATAGCAATCACATATTTAATTTGAAAAAGTAAAAATATATAAATAAAATCTTACAAATAATATATATGTAATTTTTAAAAAAAATTATATATAATATAACGCATGAGATATATGCTTTTATTTCATATTTAACATATTCAAAAAGCAAGAATACAAGCCAATAGATGTTTTTTATCTAAAGATTTACATACATGTCATAAAAACTTTTATATTTTACTTATATCACTTTTTTTTTATAAAATTTAAATTATAATGTAACATGTATTTAAATTAGAGGGCATTCACAAAGCATATGCAACATCTTTATAATTAAATTTTGTAAGAGAACTAATAATTTCCTCATTTATCTTGCCTAATATTAACATAATCAAAAACATTACATAGCTCTTTCCTTCAATAAAGAAAACAAAAAAAACATTATAGCTCAAGAGGCATGCAAGACAGTAGATTTCTTTTATGCTTCTGTAATTTGTTTAATTATTTGATGTATGCCTAAAAATATATAAAATCATGAACATCATCAGAGTCTCATTACACTTCAAAATTTTCTTCAATCTCAAAATAAAAGGAATGAAAAAAAAAAAAAAAACTATGATTACTCATGTATCTCGCCCTCTTCAAACAAGTCATCATAGGAAACTGGCATCCTGATTCTATCCTTCACGGAAGAACCTCCATTCTGTGAACTGGATAACTCGTGTTCCTTCTGCGCGACTGGCGCCGTCTTCGAAGCATCAGATGATGGTTCTCCATTGGTTGTAGCTTCAAGAGAGTTTCTGTCGGGAGAAACCGCATTATTCTTGTTTGGGTGCTGCAGCTTTTGGGGTTGCCGGAATTGTTTCTGCAACAGATGAAAGCATGCGATGTTGCAGATCGGAACACGTAAAAAGCATTTCACCCCCATACATCATTTTCCTCATCACATGTTTAGATGATCATGAAATATATTGATTTTTCACTTGCTCATGAGTGAGAAGGATAACAAATAAAATCAATGCTGCAGAAATAAAAAAAGGTTGAGATGAGTGCGCGCTAGTCTAAATGACTATATTGCGTGTTGGAGCAACATTAACGAAAGAAAATATTCTTGAAAGTAGATTTAGGTGGCTTGTGCAAGTATAACAGAGTAAAAAGAAGCATAATACCACAATAGAAACCAAATTAGTTTCAAATTTTTGGGGCTCAGTTGCATGTATTCAAAGCAATGCTTCAATACATTTCAACAAAAAAGTAACGGTTCAATAAGCAAATATGAGTCAAGATCATGTCTAATGAATATATTCCCCATTAGTTTTGGTCTTTCCTCATTGTTCTCTGTGCCCTGACTTGAAAACCACATAGAAATTCATGATGAAATTGAAAGAAAAGAGATAGGCTAATGATAACTTTACATAAGTTAAACTAAAGAAATAAACTAAATTAAATTAAACTTCAAAATAATGTGGTAAACAAAAATGATAAAGCAGATCCGAATAGTTGAAATAAGATTGTTGAAGTTGGTCATGATACTCATAAGCAAACTGATGAAGATCTGAATTCGCAAAAATCTCACAAATGATTTGATTATTTAGTTATCAAGGGGAATGATAGTTTGTTGGATTCTTGATATTTAGTATTTATGTTTATTAGTATATGGGTTTGGAGAATTAAATAGAGTTAGTATCTTTTTAATTATTAGTAATTACATTTATATTTGTTAGCCTTTGTTTTCGCATATCAGTTGGGCTCAAGCTCTATAAATAAAGCCCTACACCATCATAATTGGTAGCTTTTGCTGAATAGAGTAAAAATATTATCTACTTTACCCCTTTCTGCCGATCTTCTCCAATTTATTCTAATATTCTTCCCTTTCTTTTAATCTTATCCCATTCTCTTCTTCATGTTCTTCGTCAATTGGCATCAGACATAAAGACATCCAATTTCTATTTGGTAGATCACTGTTCATCCCCATTGATCAATGACATGGCCACATAAGCATACAATCGCAGATGCGCACAAAGGAAAAAATTGATTGTGGTCATCCCCTAGCCAATCAACCCCTCCACATGCATGCCTTGCACAATGGCAGTGCACCCATTTTGCTCGCACTTGTAGTCAACCCCACCCCGTCTGCAGCGGTTCAGTCACTACACCACCTTTCCATCTTCCTGAATTTGCATCTCTGGCTAGTTTAACTGCTCATGAGATCTCCCACATTGGGCCATTAGCCTACAAATGTCTAAACACCCCATGGCCTCCCAGCGATCGTGTTGTTGTCTACCATGGTCTCATGTTGGTTTACTGCACGGATCAGCACTAATCAAACTCGAGTCTTCCACAAGTCTCACATGTCACACAGATTGTCACGCAACCAAGGGCATACCTACAATGCCATCCACACCCTTTGTTCGTGCTATATAAGCAAGACTAATCATTCCATCTCCGATTACAAGCACAAAAGTAGACCTCCACAAACTACTACACTATCTTCGATTTACACTAGTCAACTACCCTACTCAAGTTGTAGTTGCAAGATTGAAATTACATTTGGTTCACCCACATATGACATTATTGGGTTATTTGACCACTTCTCAGACACCTAGATGACATCATCTACATTACTATATTTGACTCAAAACACTTCTATTTTATTTTGCATAGAGAAGTGTGAGCTAGCTTCGCAAGAGAATTCATGTGGTTCTTGAGATTGATCAATAATGCAACTCAAATCATGCGACATGGAAATTTTTTTCACAATAAAATTTTGATTTTTATTTATTTATTAGTTAATTTAATATTTTACTTGAGAATTCATATGGTTCATCTTGACATACTGTTTCCTCGAGATCCGCAAGGCAGCATCCGGAGTGTACACGTGGAGGCCTCAATAACCCCAATCCTTGCGAAGCGGGCCAGTGGCACAAGGCGAACGGCAGGCGACTTCCTCGAAGCCGAACAATTCTCAAGTCGAAAAGTCTCCAAGTCGAAAAGTCTCCAAGTCGAACAGCGGGGATCAGAAAGAGTATACGCAGAATGGCCCCTCACACCCCATTAAAGAGGTATGGCCTGCCCCAAGCGTCATACGTCCGTACCAGCATGGTCGTCGGTCTGTGAGATAGGGGTAACAGTCCTTGAAGCACCCTAGACCATCCCCTACACGTCAGAATCAGGATAAAATTATGACTATAAATTATAATTTAACAGGAGAAAAAGGGACTTTTTGGCCTCATTGTCTCCAAGAATCTCCCCTGTATCTAATTTTCGACTAGTGTATCCTCTTCAAAGCCGTCCAGAGAGAGGTGCCATGATTTTCTGTCTTACCGGTTTCTACGTCAAAAATCCTAGTCTCATTTCTCACTTTAACACATGCCTTATAACAAGCATCACGATTTAGTTTACCAAATTTGTTAGCAATCTTTTGATGCGTAGTATTATAGAACTTAGGTTTCTTGTCGTTCTCAAGATAATAAATATCACTATGCCACATTGATGTAAAAAAGCTAGCATACACAATTAAAAGATGCATCAATCTTGTTCATGATTAAAAGATTTTTCCCCAAAAAAATGATGATTTTTTTCAAAAAAAAAGAGAATTTCACGAGCAACATTTTAATCATCTTCACTTGCTTCAGAAGAAATGAAGATTGTAAACCGTATAAGGTGTAGAATAATGAGAAAATAATGACTACATATATAATTTCAAAAAAAAAAAACCTACTACAAATATAACACAAAGTTGAGGTGCTTTCCCAGTTAAAGATCTATCAACTTTTGAATGCGTCGCTAAATTATCAAATTCACCAACAATTAAAGAAATTGCACCAACAATGACTGAGAAGGAAAATGAATATCATGGTGCAAACTTTACAACTGTTGAAATATCTACAAATAAGGATACAAGTTAACTTCTATTTATTATTATAGATTACAATTCATTGAAAGAGATGCAAATATGTTATATATAAAGATTCTTTTTTATTGATAGAATACGAATATTCTAAATGGAAGTTTGAGTTTGATGTTAAAAACTTGGGATAATACTACAACTCAATCTATGAGATTCCAATTGACGATTTATACGAAAAGTTTTTTAAGTAAGAGCTTATATGCATTAAGAAGAAGATGGGGCATTTACATACAAACTATTTAATTTTTCTTCAATTACATATTAAACCTCTTATTTTTTTTATTTTTTACAACTTAACCCCCTAAATCTTCTAAAAATAACATATTTAAGTCTTTTTCAAAATTTTGCTAATTATGATTACATGAATGCTTATTACCAATAACATATATATACAAAATGTTACAAATATGTTAGTGAATACATGTATTGTCACTAATTTTGGTTTTTAAAAAATTTGGAGGGTTAAATTGTAAAATAAAAGAATAATGGAGTTTAATATGTAATTGAAGAAGAATTAAGGGGTATGCACGCAAATGCTCCAAAAAAGCCGACCCCACCATGTGGGATTAAGGCTTGGTTGTTGTTGTATGTAAATGCCCCAAAAAAAATTCATCAAGAGGAGAAGTTTCCCCTAATAGAGGCAAACAAATTGTATGCTAAAAATCAACATTCCTCAAACACAATTAAAACTCATTGTGTTATCCTACGAACTTCTTTAAAGTTGAGATTATGATAACTTCTGAACAAAGAAAAGCCTAATGCAGAAAGAGTCAAGCCTATTTGATAGTTTAAATAATCATATTTCTGTTCGCCAAAAATTCTAACACGAAGGATTACACAAAATGACGTTGAAAGTTAGATAGTTATTTTGCCAATTCTACACTACAAAATTCTTACTGAGTTGATATCTTTGCATATGGACTTCAAAATTCAATTGCAATGTTACTTCTTTCCATAGTCGTTGGATCTTTATACTTCAAACTTTTGGACTCAAACTAGATTTACTTGAATTAGTTGATGATTTAAGTAGTACCCTTATTCTAATTGTGAAAATTTTATTATTTAGTCAAGTGCATTTGAACCTTCTATTTTGTTTTCGATCTTCCAAAAACATTTACATCAAACAACGATATTATTGTCATATGGATCACAAAAAAAAATCCCAGATTAGATCTGAAAATTCTTAGGTCATATTTTCATGCCAACTCAAGGGAGTTGATTTCTCCTCAAGGTAGATCTGGATAATCCCAAATAAAACTTAATTATTTAACCACTAAAGGGGATGATAGTATGTTAGAATTTAAGTATATTTATTTAATTATCTTTATTGATATTTAGATTTTGAAAAAGAGAGTTAATATCTTTAATATTATGGATAGTTATCTTTAATATTATATTTATCTTCTATTATTAATTAAGCAAGAACTCTATCAGTAAACGACTAAACCCTTTTGTAATTGATAACATTTTATGAATTGAATAAAAATATTCACCTCTTTCTTCTAGTCTTCTCCCATTTCTTCAAACATTATCCTATTTTTCTTCTTCCTGTTTACATCACATGCAACTTCTCAAAATAGCTAAATAGTGTTCTGTTATTCTAGGAAGAATACCCTCTTATCCCAATGGCCCCACGTAGAAAAATGAGCCAATGCAGAACACTAAAAAGCATATGGCAAACAGATTTTCTCCTTGTTTCATATAACCTATTTTTTCTACTAATTGCTGCTTAGGAATTGAGAAATACAACATCACACTTCATGGTAATTATCCATAAACTCTCTTTAAAAGCATATTTTCAAACAAGCAAAGAACACAAAAATGGTAAGGAAGGCAATGGGATCATAATTCACAAGGATAAATTATAATAAGACTATAAAAGATTAGAAAAAGGGTAATAGCCCTAACCAAATTGTCATGAATCAAATATCTAGTGCACACAAATGAATAACTGCACCAACATTACATTGTCTATATTTTCATATACCTATTAAGCACGGTAGTCATATAAAAAATTCAGAGTATTTACCTCAAACTCCTTGCCCTTTGTCATTATTTCTTTGTATGCCTTTGGGTCACGGGTTTTTAAGACATTCCACAAAATGCCACCACCAGTACGATATCGCTTTCCATCTGCGGTTCTTTGCCCCCCACAATGTTGAATGGCATTTACCTATTTGAAATATAACCAATATGTATCAATACTTTGATTGTAGTTCATGCTGAACATAAATTTAAAAAAAACATTTACATACAAGCCACATAAATTTTAGTATATTACACCACACATACTTTCTTCACAAAATTTACATATTGTTATTTTTGTGAAGATTGTGTATGTAATACAATATAATTTGTGTAGTGTGTGATAAAATCTCAATTTAAGGAAAAATCATATATGCCTAACTATGAGTTAAACAGTCAAGAAATGTTTTATAGAAATGATAACACCTATCGATGATTTTGACATATTTTCATCTAATATGAAAACAATGAAGTGTTATTTTTCCTATTGGAAGTAAATGTAGATGATGCAAGCAAATTTTATACGGTCTTTCATTATCTTAAAATCACTATCATCAACTGTATCCCCACTGCTTTAACGCACCTTACGATATTTTTCTTTTTGCATCAAGTTCTTATCAATATATGCATTTATATCATCACTCTAGTTCAACATAGTATTCTACACAGACTTACAAGGTTTCTACTACTTGTAGTGAGATCTAGCAGGAAAATCTAGATTGTTTCTGTATGACAAGTTAACTTGAACGGTGACAAAGCGACTTGGTTACCCAGTCAGAAGGTTTGTCCAACTTGATAGCTGAGGAAACCCATAGATAAACACTAACAATGTTCGCATGTCATTGGATATGGGAACAAAGATATTGATTTTGGCTACATAATAAGAGGATGAAATTTCCTTGTTGATATTCTGGCTTTCCGGTGGGATGTTCTTTTTCATGTAAATTATCATTTGCAAAAACTTCACTAACAGTGGTTTAAAAATAACTTTTCTGGCTATGGCCTAGCAATGTGAATATAAGTCCCCTGAAATTAGATTGCTACACCAAATTAAGTGTACAAGAATGCCATGCACAAAAGGTCCTACAAGATTTAGGAGATGAAGTAATAGTAGTGAAACCCCAAACTACACGCCACTGATTCTTTTCCCTTGATCTCATTCATGAGCTCAAAATAATCTTCCAAATAAATTGGGGATGAGTTTGTGTCTACATTGTAGACTTCACTGCTAATTATGAGAGCAGTTTTGCAGAACTTACTAAAGTTTCTCCTGTTCCAAACGGTACTATTTTCTTGCATTCACAAGCTTACACTACAAGTTTCATAAGCGGTACTATTTTGGCTTTGTTTGGCACCATTCCAAAAAAAGGCAAGACTAATATTTTAAATTTATCATAAATTTCAATAACTTTATTTCACTTCCAATATAAATTTCAATTTTAAAATCAACTTTACTTCAATTTCAACACAAATTCCAACCTTAAAATCAATTTTATTTCACATCCTACACATCTCCCAATATTAAAATAATTTTTTTTCCCATCAACACTATAAAATAAAATATTTTATCTTTCTTTATTTATTTTTTGAATGGTGCCAAACAAAGTCTTTGAGTCAAATTGACTCGAACTCAAATCATCTCTAGTTTGAGTTGAACCAAACTTTCTTGAACTCGACTTGTTGCTGGCCATAGATTTGGAGGACTTAGTTTTCGGATTTCTATTGGTGACCTTACTATGTTAGGTCAGATGTTTGACTGGTTAGAAAATTAACTAGGTTGGCATGTCTATAGAAAAGTTAAAATCCAGTTTAACAAATACGCCACATTTAAAAACCTTTTCATTATTATAAGTAATGTGAAAACCTGCCAAATGCAAGCAGTAAAACATAATTTTTTGATCCTCATGGTCAATGGTCTCTTAGGTAACTTACTCTTGTGCTGAATCATGATGAAAACTTTTTATTTGAAATAGTTGGCAAAATAATCAAAACTTGAAACACACATGATCTATTACTCTATAATTTTGACTTGAATTCCGAGTCACAATATGACATAATAACAACAACTAAGTCTTTATCCAAAAAAAAAAAAAAACAACTAAGTCTTTATCCCACTAAGTGGGGTCGACTACATGACCCTTTGTTTTTATTATATTTTATCAAAAAATAAATCTTTATTTAGCTTCAAGTATGTAATATCATTTCTTATGATTTTTTGCATGTCTTTTTTAGCCTTCCTCTTCCTCTCTTGACATGAATAAAATTTAATAATCCAACTTTCTATACTAGAGCTTTATTGGTCTACGATTTATATATCTAAATAATATAAGCTGGCTCTCTCTGAGCTTATCCTCGATTACGAGTACTCCAACCTTCTTATAAATATATTCATTTCTCATTTTATCCTTTCGTGTATACCCACTCATCTACCTTAGCATTCTCATTTCTGTAACACTTATCTTATTTGTGTGTTTCTACTTTGTAGGCCATAGTTCGGCACCAAATAACATTACTGGTTCTACAACTATTCTATAGTATTTACCTTTAAATTTAAGTAGACTTTTTCTATTACATAATATACTAGAAGCATTCCTACACTTATCCATCCTGCATGGATCCAACAAATGACATTAGTGTCTATTTTATGTGATTGATCTAAGGTATCTAACGCGCTCACTCTTCATAATAATTAATCAAGTCATAATATGACATTCATCTTCAAATCAATTTCTAATGGAGGTCCACTCGCTCGAAATCATTGTAAGTTGATTCGAAATAGATTTTATTTTACTTTATGTTATGTTCATAACTTTAATTTATGTTAAAAGTTGCTTTCCCTTTTTGTTCAATGAAAGACCCATCCCTCTGACCACGTGTCCTGTAGTCTCATCCCACCTACACCCTGTAGAGCTCCACACCTGCCTACAATTCATGGAGAGATGCACACAAGTTCAAAATTGACTAATTTAAAGTCATGTCCAAGTTCGAGTTGAACTAAAAGTATAAGTTGATGCAAAACCGGCTAATTTCAAGTGCAGTTTGAGTTCAAATGAATATTGTCAAAGTGATCTAAATGCTTTGAGTTGAGTTCAAGTTTACGGATACTTGCTTGAGCTTCACTCTTTGCCAGTCCAAACTAGTAACAAAAACCATGAAACAGTTTCCCAGATCAAATATAGCCCAACTCGCCTATCTTCTGCATTTGAATCTCTATAACCATAAAAACTGAATCAAATCACAGATTGTTGAACCTAGTCCTATAGTTGAATATGCATTTTTAGTGAAGTTAATCATTCAAACAGTAGGTTATCACTTCTACAAGAAAAAACAAAGGTATGAAATAATGAACTAGGTAGCAGTTGGTGACATTATACAATAATAACAACTAAGCCTTAATCTCACTAGGTGGGGTCAGCTGCATGATTTTGTTCTTTCCCACTAGTTGGCGATACTATATTAAAAAAAAGAAGTATACAGATTCTGAGTCCATGACAAAGTCTAAGATGGAACTAGAATTGGAAATGTTCCCATACAAGGAGTAATGGAAATGTAAATCACGGTTGGGGAACATTAATAAGATCAAACGATTGGGAAAAAATTAATATAGTCACACATCAATTAAAGCCATTTTGCCACTTTCCATCATATAAAACCCTCATTTAATGAAGACCATATCATTTTACAAATTTTATAACCGTTTTCCATCATATAAAATGACGGAGCAAATTCATCTTCAATTTGTTTTCAATTTTCAAGCAGCAGCTTGAAGTTAAAGCTCATACCATTTTGAGGAAGACATCTGATAAATGAAAATAACATTCATACCTCTTTCACAAGATCGCTAACAGCAGAAACACCAAGACAGCCAACCGCAGTCCAAATTAAGTAAGATTTCTTTTCTTTTAATTGCCTGCAGGTGTCTATAACAAACCTGTAAACATCAAAATCATATATCAACAACAAGATAAAGGGATACATTGTAGGTTAACTAGAAAAGGTAGTAGACTGTTAACAGTACAATTTCTTTTTTTTTTGGAGCAAATAAGAATTCATTTAATGAAGATCATTACAAATGATAACATTCAGAAAGAAAGGGAGAGCATCAATCCGGTAAACTCAGAGCATGAAAAGCAAGTCGATGAGCTACATGGTTTGCATTCCGAGTGTAGTGGTTGACCAAGCGTAGCTACGTCAACAAGAGCAATTGTAGCTCGAACATCCTAGAGAATGAAAGCTTCACCGGCCAAAGGTTGGAAGTGGATGGATTGGACAGCGTTGTAGGCATCTGATTCTATAATCCATTTTTTGTTACCTGTCATCTGCAAATACTGGATACCAGCCTTAATAGCAAGCATGCAGTAAGAAGAGGGGAAAACTTCCCACTTGTATTCTTTTGGCTTCTACAGTGAGAACAATGCCTGAGGAATCTCAAATGACTGATGCTAATTAGATTAGAGTCATGATGAACTACTTCATCAACATTACCCTTTTTAAATCCTTCATCAGGTGGGTTCCAAGAGGTGGGAGGTTGGGCTGGTGGCAATGGAGGGCTATCATCGATGGTGCTACACAATAGATGGTTGCCCAATAATCTGCTAGCTCTATCTAAGGTTTTGCTAGCTGAGAACGGGACACCTTTAAAAATAAGCTGGTTATAAGAAGTCCATATGCTCCAAAGAAGGTGCAGAAGATAGACGCCTCCTCCATATTACCATGATCAGCAACATAGCAGCACAAATTAGCTAACCATCCTCCTTTGAAGGAGCAAAGGATCTGCTATATTGAAGATAGTTTTCATGTTTCTTTGGATGAATTACAGAGCCAAAGGGAATGGGTCACAAACTCCTCTTCTTCTTTACAGCATGAACCAGTTGGGAATGTGGTAATCCAACATTTAATCAGAAACGAGCCCGTCAGCAATGCTTCATGAAAGGCTCTCCAAGCATGAATTTGTGACCATGTAATAACTCAAGTGTCATTACCACTATTTTACTAAACGAGGAATATTTTCTTTTTCTATTTGACAGCTCGGAATTTTTGGAATGCAGAACCTCATCTCAAGCATCCATACCCTATAAAAAGGGTTGCTTTTAAGTAGAGCTGAATGTAGAAGAGAAATCCATGTAACTGATCGCTTTGGAATCAAGTACTCGTTGGTTTTGTTGTATACAGCTTAAAAAAAGGTTTAATTACTCCTCAATAACACTGACAAATTTTTTTGTATAAAATCATGCCCATTCTCATCAAAACTTGCCTTTCCTTCTTCGCAAAGTAATTCAAATAGAAATCAAATGGACTATTATATTTGCAATAAAAACCACAAAATGCAATACTTTCCCTCTTTTTGGTTTGCAAATTTAATAGGAAAAAAAGAAAAAGCAATAAGTGAGAGGACGGAAAGCATACCTATTGATGTCGGTGATGTTGGAAGCAGAACCGCTCTTTCTCCTCTTCTTCTTATTCCTCTTCCTCTTCGCTCCACGGTTAGCATCACCGTGAACTTCCTTACGGTCTCCTCCACCGGCGTCTCCCGCAATCTGAACGGCTTCGATGGCCGGAAGACAAGATTCGGCGTCCATGGACTCTGCCTCGGCCATCTCAACGTCATCGTCGTGGGTTTCCTCCACGAGCTCCTCCTCGTCGCCGAATTGTACGCACTCCAGCATTCGTTCCATTGGGGAAACGGCAACCCCAGTGGCCGCAGACCGGTTTTTCTGGTTCGTTTATGGAGAAAACCGGAGAAGAATTCGGACCGGGCGATCGAACATGGTGAGTGGGTCGAAGGCAGGCTGTTAAAAAAATTCGAAACTCCAAACTCGATCCAAATTCATTTAATTTTTGAATCGACTCAAAATTAATTAAAAATTTTGAATCATATTATGAGTTAAAAATTTTAACTCAAAGTTTATTTTGAACAGATTTTGATTAGCCTCCTAAAAATGTTATTCGATTTGACTAAAAATTATATGAAATATTATTATATATAATTTAACTAGTGATTTATTGGTCGAGTAAAAAGAGATTTAAAACTTATTTTTTTCCAAAATTAAGAGTTCAAATCCTCTTACATATATAATATTCTAATATTTTTTACAATTACAGGCCGATTCGAATCATCATTCGAGCCGACTCGGAATCAAGTTGATTCCAGCATACTCGGCTCGAATCATATCTTATTTTGATTTCAGACTGATTTCGAGTTGGGCAGAGCTCAAATTTTCGATTTTGAATTGCCTTCTGCTCGCTCGAAAATAGTCTGATAACAACACTAGTTTACGGACCGAACTTTTAAAATTTATAATTAATTGAGAATAAAAAATTATAATTAATTATTCTTTTATTTTTATAATTTAGAAAAATTCTATTAAATTTTTTAAATTTAAAATAAAGCCTCAATTGGAGACAGTTAACATTTTATCTAAAAAATTACGTACGTTTAGTGTGATCAATTTTTAATTAATATGCATTAGACATAAATTTTAATTAAGATATTTATTCCTTTCATTTTTTTGAGTTCCTAACTATATTTACATAGAAATCCACCAAATAAAACTATTTTAAATCAAATAAATGTAATAAATTAGATCTAATTCTCTGATCTTGGTGTCCCATTACAATAGGCTTTAATGTAATAGGCATATTTGAATATTAAAATAATACTAATTTTAAAAATAATAATAAAAAAATAAATTTTTTATTCATTTTATATAAATTTAAAAACCCCTATTTTATTTTACATATTCAATAATTTTTAATAAAAATATCAACTTTATTTTATATCCTTAATAATTAATATTTTTTATTAAAAATTATTGAGTATGTGAAATAAAATAATATTTTTTATATTAAAATTTATATAGAATGATTAAATAAATTTATTTATTATTTTTATTATTTTTTTAAACTGATACAATTTTGATCTTCACACTAAATAGGACTTAAAAAATACATTTCAATTGAATCACATTTGTAACCATGACCATAAATTTTAATCTAATTTGACATTTAATTTTCAAAAAAGAGATGAAAATTTCAGCCTAATAATTGTAAAAAATTTATATGTAGGCTTAGAACTTATACTTCTTTGATTTAAAGAGTGTTTTGTTTGATAGTATTTTGATATTATAATATATCATATAAAAATAATTATTTAATATAATGATATATTTAAATTATAAATTTATTACTTAAAAAAATATGTAAAAAGTAAAAGATTAAAAATTAATACTATTAATTTGATAATCAATTAAATGATTTTTTATTTTATGAATAATGAGACACCATGAGCAGTGATATTTAAGGGGAGGTTAGCATTTTTAGATTAATTATAAAATAAAATATTTATAGGTCAAATAGAATATAATTTTGATATAAAAACAGTCAACAAAAAGATAAATTTTTTGAAATATTGAAAAAAAAAACTTTTTAAAATTAAACCATTAAACCGCATCTTTAGCCGGTTCGAAGTGCACCGGTCCAACTAAACCAGAGACGTTTCCCGTTTTCCGTTTTCCGTAGGCAAATGCCCGACTTCACGCTGGGGCGAAGGGGAAGTGGAAGCTCGAGAGCTAGAGGGGAGAATTGATCGGAAAATAGTGGCGGCGATGGAGGAATCATCTGGCGGCGGAGATAATCGAGTGCAGAGACCTCGCGTCTCGTCTCACAAGGGGAAGTCCTGCAAGGGGTGCCTCTACTACTCCTCAGTCCTCAAATCCAGCTCCCGCAGCCCTGTCTGCGTGGGCATCAGTAGGACTCTTCCCCAAGGTTCACATGTTACTTCCCTTCGTTGCTTTTCTCTTTATACGTTTGTTTTTGGTTTTCTTTGGATTGTTTTGGTCTGCGTTGATCGTAAAATTTGCTGAGATCTTCGATGGATTTATATGTCTTTATTATCTTCTTGCTTGTTCTTTAAGAATTCATATTTTCCTTTGTCTTGTTCTTCTGCCTGTTCATTCTCAATTGGCAGTTAATTGTTTCCTGGTAACAACGTAGCAAGGATGAGGAAAACAAATCACTAGTGAAAATCAATCTGAGGAAGGTGCCGTCAAATTTTACGTTATGGTTCTTATCTTGATCATTGGCAACTTGCGGAAGGATGTAGGGTTTATCTACGAACGATACTGATGCAATTAAGATAACACTAAGCTTCATTGCTCTTACTGTAATGCAAATACAATTCATGAAGTTTGAGGTTTGGTATATAAGATCAAGTAGAATAGTATGGTCATAGAATGATGACGTCCAGGAAATTTGGAAAGGAAAATATGAGAGAAGAAGATGATGACAATCAAAATAAACTAAAGTTGTCATGACCGCCTACTTAAGCATTAAGTTGGTCCTCTTCTGTAAGTAACATTATTTCAAAAAAAATTGAAACTTGCACGATAACTGTGCACCATAGGTTTGATAGTACGTGCAGTTTGGATTGGAATCTCCCTTGCTCAATATCAAGAATATATTTTACTGAATTAAAGGGAGTGCGAGCCACATTTAATCACAAAAGAGACTTAAAAGTAGAAACTTTTTATCGATTACCTTATTTTTCTGGTCAGATGGGACAATCCTACTGGTGCTTTATACCTGCTCTTGGTGAAAATGGAATGTCTCATGTGGTTTGAAGCTATCAAAAATGGAAGATCGTCCATTTGTGTCGTCAATGCTTTAAAGAATTAACCTTGCTTCAGAGACTTACAAATAATCAAAATCATAAGGAAACACATGTACATGACTTATCTGCGAACAATGAGCCTGTTAATCAAATTTTCAAAAAAATGCTTGCAGTTTAAATTTGAATGTCTAGCACCTTTTGATGTTTTATGGTTTTTTACTTGTTTAGGCTTTTTTTTAATTGAAGTCCTTTTAATTATTCAGTTCATCTATCAAACCAAAACAACAGCCAACACATGTCTTTTAATTGTGGGACTTTTCATGTGATTTACTTATATTTATTTACCTCCTGGGGATATTGTCTATTTGTTTTTCTCTAATGCAAATGTTTAACGTAAAAAATACACCAAGAGAGCATGTTCTTAGATATATGCAACTTTTGAACAGTACAAAGCTACATTGTTGGTGAATCTGAGATGGAAGCCACAAATGATGGCCGAAACCTGCTAGACTTCAAGTATGCTTGCGTTGGTTATTCTGTGTTTTTGGATAACAAGGATAATCAAAGTGACAAGGAGGAAAACCAAGCAGAGTTACCATTTTGTGCTGGCCTTGAGGTTGTTTTATTAATTTTCTTTTATCTTAGACTTAACAGTGCTTTCTGTTAAGCTTGTAATCTCAGTAATATGTATAGTACTTTTTTGCATAATGGGCTTATATTTTCAATCTTAATTAAGCTTGGGCTATCTTTTTACTGGTCTAGCTAACTGAAATTCTGGATTTTAGGTCTATGCATTTGGAAGATATCTAAATCCATTTGTCAATGTTTACTATTTGAGAGACCTGTAAAACAAGCCTGTTGTTAATATTTGATCAAACGGCAGAATTTTATTAAAACTTGGATATAAATCTGCAATCCAGCTAGACTCTGGATCAACTTACCTCTTTCCATATTCTATGACAAACATGTTAAAAACTAGTTTTAAGTATCTGTCAAAATGCTGCCTATCACGAGCATGAATTCTATTATTTCAATGGTAATTATTATGTGCGCTTCTAACTACTTTGTTAAACCTGTACAGCTGTTGGTTGATCGAAGAGTATCAAATGCTAGTCATACTTCTGCGCACGCCCACAGAAAGGAAGGTAACTTTTATGTTTGGATGACTTGGTAGCTTCTACTTGAATTATGAATTCTTAGCTGTGACAATTGTCCTTGGGTATTGTAAGGGAACCTGTCCTTTTTTCCCTCGCTAGTAACATGCATTTTTAACTTGGCCAAAACTTAATATGAGGAGCAAGGTGTTGTGATAATATTACTTCATGCAAGCTAATCCAATAATTCACATTGTAGCTTTGATAATTTTTTTTAAAGAAAAGGTTATTCATGATATGGAAGCAGGCAAAGTCGATGTCATTGGTTCTACTCTCACCCAAAAATAATGTCCAAGCAACCTCAAGGTTTGATTTGATCAATGAACGTGCAAATATTTTTTTGAATTATTTGCTTACCAAGTACAAAGTGTTATGTGGTTTAGCTCTAGTTGGTTTCATAGAGGAGACGGGACACGCTGTCTTAACTTTTACGAAAGTCAAAAGATCAGTTAGGCAGAAGAAAGAGATGATTCTTTATCAAAGTGAATATATTGAAGACTAAGCCATTCTTTAGTCCGTCTCATTGCTCTGTTTTTTCGTGCATGTGGGACAGTTTGCCCAGGAGAGAACTTGCACTTTTATTTTTCTTTTAGTTCTGTGAGAAACAAGCAATTATTTTCCCCCAAGCTGAATGGTTATAATAAAGGTGATTCTTATAGCTTCCTATTTATTAGCCAAGTCTAATAAGAGTCCCTTGAATGATGTTACAAAGAGAAAACACTTTTGCTTGCCTTCTATATTATCACCAGACTAAGAAGCAACTACTAGCTTCTCCATTGTGCTTAGAGAACCTTGATCTGAGGAGAATCTTAACTTTATTTAATTTTAGAAATTAAACTTTCTGAAGCTGAAGGGTGCTTTTGTTTGTATAAAATTTGTAACTTTCCATGAGGTGAAGTGAAACCTCTAGAACATTTATCAAGGACATTGATTATGCTAAGGTTTAAAGAAAATCAAAAGATCTTGTAAGACCTGGTAATCATACTGTAAAGTCTTGGTCTTAAAGGATTCATAAGGTTAGGTTGAAGCAAAAATTTCAAACCAATTATGAACGCGCTAGTAGTGAAAATAGCACTACAACAATGACATTTCTAAATATTTTGTTGATTATATAAAGATGTGCTAGCTAAAGATTTATATAAAATGACATTCTTATATGTTTTGGAAGTTTTATGCCTTTTGGCAGCTTTGTAAAAGAGCATTTATTTGTGTAAAATTTTGATTTGGCATGGAGGAATCCATTAGATCATTTTCATTTTTGTCCTTCATGAGTTGCTTAAGTAGGATAAGTATTAGAAGTGAGGTTGGTCATTTCATGCTTTGAGCTTCTTTTTGCAATTTAGCATTCATCGTTTTAGAAATTGATCATCGACAAGCTACCATCAGAAACCATATTTCAGTTTCATATACTCCTTTATGTCCATGGTTGCTGGCATTTGGTTCCTAAGGTTAGTTCTGTCATTTTGCTTGATCATTTTGGACGGAAAACATTTTCTTTTACAGAAAAAGAACTTTTTAAGGACCAAAATACCCATCCGTTTCTTTCTCTCAAAATAGTAATTTTCAACCGCAACATGAGAAAACAATTTACATTTAACAGCTTCGCTCACTTGGGCATCTAATAGCAACACAAGGTATGCCCTTGGAAATTTGGAAAGGTGGGAGCCGATTGTAGGTGGATTTTACCGTGGACACCCTGATGCAATTTACTCTTTAATATCAATTTTCACTGTTGTTATTCTTTCTGGCAACATTTAAATAAAATTCCATCTTATTTCTTCATTTGTTTCTTTTATTTTTTGCTTGCAATTTGAATTGCCTGTAGTACATGATGTGTTTTGCGTTATTAAAGGCGATAGAAAAGAAAAGGGAAAATGATGGGATAATTATTTAGGACAGAGTCGTATTGTATCCTTTTATAGCATATATGTGTCTATGTTTTTCTTTTGTTCTATAATTTAGGTTGTGTGTTGATATATAACTCCTTGTGATATGGTCTTTGATTATTGAGACTAGTCTATGTAATGTATTTCTCTCTCCATTTTCTGACTATATTTTTGTTGGGAAACTAGATGGAAGTGTTCGCTCTCATCCACGTCCACACAAACCTGCGCAGCATACTGGCGAAGAATTCTTTTCCAGGAAAGTTTTGATTTTCACTGTAAAATTGATGTCGTCTTTTGGTATGCTTAAGGTTAGTAATTGGTCAACCGGTTTATGAATAAAAGTTCCTAGGTTGGGTTTTTGTTGCCAGGCTAACCTGATTATAACCAGAGTTGACTTTATTGTATATTTATGGGTAGAGTTTAAAAGAACATTTGGATGTTATTTTGGTGGCATATCATTCTAATATTACAAAAACTTATTGTTTTAATAGATTGGAATGGTTTAATAATCACTAAACTGGTTTCATGGGATAGGTTGGTCACCTTGCTATACTTAAGTCCCTTAAAATAGGGTGAGAGTGAGTTTGGCCTAAAGCTTGATAATCGCTAGATAAGAGTCACCTATTGTTTTAATAAATTGGAATGGTTTAATAATCACTAAATGGGTTTGATGGGATAGGTTGGTTACCTTGCTATACTTAAGTCCCTTAAAGTTAAAGTTGGGTGAGAGTGAGTTTGGCGTAAAGCTTGATAATCGCTAGATAAGAGTCAAACTTATTCAGCTGAGTCATGAGCCATATTTATAACTCATAATTTTATCACACGTTAAAGCCATGGTCTCGACCTTTGCTCAATATTGTTTTTAAATATAAATAATATCATTTGTTTATATAATTTAATTGTTTTTCTATAAATATATATATATATATATATGTGACATTGCTGTTGAGTATGTACTGGGAGGGCTCATGGATGGCTGTCCCAAGTTCAAATTCTACTTAAGACAGTTAAAATATTTTTTTCTCAAAGTAACTCCTTATTTTTTGAGGGCTAGAGCAGGCTCGATTAAGGTTTGAGTCAGCTTGAAATCAACTATCTGTCAAGTTGAGCTAGGCCACAATCCATCTCTAGTCTATCTAATAAATAAGCCAAGGCCTTCAAGTCACGATTTGAGATTTGAGATCAAATCGATTTATAAATTGACAAATTAAGCTTGAGTTGTGCGGTCCAGGCTCAACTCTGATCACTCTCATGGCAACCTTACAAGATTGAGGATTTGACCTTTTTAATATGCTGAGTTCTCACAATCTTTACAGAGGTGATTGTAAATGCAACATGCAAAACCTATTTGGCCACTCCTTAATTTACAGGTAGCAAGCAATAGGTTATGAAAGAAAGGGATGGAGGGGAAAGAAAGGTTATGAAATAAAAGAAAGCCTTGGGCCAGTTGTCTTTAATATGACTATTGTGCTAAGGCATCGGTTTTAGGATACATTCATATATGACCTATCAAATGAGAAGTGCGAAGCGCTAGTGTTTAGCTAGTCTGCCTTCTCCGACAAAGAATACGCTGATTTAGCCATTTTTTTTTGATGGTAGGTAATGTGTTGTGCAGGTTCACGAGGAACGCTGGGCTCGTGGCGTCTGGTGTGGCTCGGAATCTGAACCGGGTTGGCAACTATATCAAAGACACTTTTGACGACATACTTTATCCATACCGTAGACGGCCGAAGTAACCTACAGTGCCCACCTTACATGCTCCATCATGGACCAAGTCAGGAGCAGCAGGGATTTTACTTCAGTATGTGTTCCATTCCTATTAATTTTTGTACTTATTATGTTTTAATATCCAAGTCTGTCATGCAACATGATTGATAAACATATTATTGTATGGATTAAGCTATCATTTTCAAATTTTCTGCAATACCCAGGCCATGATGGTTTTTTATACTATTTTAGTAAGTCAAGCAGGTTCACGATTTATAAACTTTTCTTGTAAGTTATGAATCCCCACGACTTATGAGAAATCTTGTAAGTCACAACTCACAAGACCATCTAACTTACGAAATCTTGTAAGTTGTGAGGCCGGACGACTTACAATAAATTTTGTAAGTTGACGGGTAAAAATTTAATTTAATTCGTGCAGACTCACGACTTGCAAGTTTTTTGTAAGCCGTGCAGCTTCACAACTTATAAGATTTTTATAAGCCATGTGGTTTTATGACTTACAAGATTTACCGTAAGTCATGGGGATTTACAACTTATAATATTTTAGTAAGTCGTGCGACCATATGACTTACAATAAATCTTGCAAGTTGTGTAGGCGAACAACTTATAATAATTCTTACAAGTCATGCACCTGAATGACTTATGAAAATCTTGTAAGTTGTTCGGTTTTACGACTTATAAGATTTACTGTAAGTCGTGTGGACGATTGTAAGTTGTGCGTCTTCACGATTTTCATAAGTCGTGCACCCGCGACTTACAAGATCTATTATAAGTCATACACAATATATTGAAATCTTGGAAGTCGTGAAGCTGCACCACTTATAGGAAATCTTGTAAGTTGTAAGGCCACACAAATTAAGAAATCTTGTAAGTCTAGTGAACACACAACTTAACAATAAATCTCGCATGACTTTCAATAAAATTTAATATAAGATGTGGCCTTACGATTTATAATGTTGTAAGTCGTGCCATCGCATAACTTACAAATTTATGATAAGATTTCGGTGAGTCATGCGCTCGCACAACTTGCAAGATTTCTATAAGTCGTGCTTGAATGACTTACACGATTTTCGTAAGTCTTTTGGCCTCATGACAAAATCTTGTAAGTCATGTGACCGCGTGACTTACAATTTCCCATAAGTCGTGTATATATTTTCCCATAAATTGTAAGATAGCACGACTTTATAAGATTTCTTTTAAGCTGTGCGGTCTCACAACTTGCAAAATTCTTGTGAATCGTGCAAGCGCACAAATTACAATAAATCTTGTAAAACAAATGTAAGTCTTACGTCATCACTATTTACAATTATGGTAAGTCGTGTCTATGCATAACTTTGCATAACTTACAAAGTTATGATAAGATTTTGGTAAGTCATGCGATCGCATGACTTGCAAAATTTCCAGAAGTCGTGTACTTGTACAACTTATAAAATTTATGGTAACTTGTGTGGCCTCATGACTTACAAGTTGGATTTATAAATCTCTCGTGACTTACCAATTTTGATAATTTGTGCAGCGGAGCATGAGAACATGACCTATTCAAACTTGCGTAAGTCGTGTTGTCGCATTTATAAAATTCCAGACGTATGACGAGATGACTAACCCAAACTTTAGTAAGTCATATAATCGCCCGTGGCTTATCATAACTTGTGTCGCCGTAGCGCGCAGCCCTGTGCATCAGCAACCCGCCAACGGGTGCGTGTGGGCATCCGCATACTACAACGACCCGTGCGAGTCCGTGCGTCGGTCGCTGCAGCGCGCAGCCCTGCGCGCGAATGCCAGCTCGCGCGTGGGGTTGTGCGCGGACGCCAGCGGCCGTGCGCTGCCAGCCACCTGCGCGCGGATGCCAGCGTGGCTGGCAGCCGGAAATTTGGATGGGTTAAAAAGTATTTTCGTAATTTTAACTGCGTTTAACGAATATTGTCATAGAAGAACCACAATATTTATACAGTAAATTTTGGGACTTGTCTAGCATATTTTTCAAAACTTGTCTGGCATATTTTCAAAATTATAGACTTACGGGGCAAACCGAGTAAATCTCAGGGGCCTGAGTGAAATTACTCCTAAAATAAAATATAAAATAAAAAATAAATAAAAAATAATTATAATATTCATAAATAGAGCTTAATAAAATTTTATATTATTTATTATTATTAAATTTAATTCTATATAAATAGTTAGATGAATGTAACATATATATAAATATATTTATGCATAAG
>KZ452027.1:826386-837024 GCA_002786265.1 Apostasia shenzhenica
TTCAGAGAAACAATAATTAAAACTGGAGCAAATTTAATTAAACCTCAAAACTGAACAACCACAATTTAACTTGGCCAAAGTTCGAGCACTTACCATGAGATTTAATTGGTACCTATGGTCAAAACATTTATTTCAAAAACTTTAACAGCCAAGTTAATTATATGAACAAATCTGATTTAAAGAAATAATTGTTCATGACATCTTGACCTTGAACCCGTCGCATTCAAGACTTACAATGCAAGTTGTGAACAGACCCCAAAACGCAATGCACAATGGATAGGACATAAGGAACCCATTCAAGTTTTTAGCATATTTATTTCCATCTGAACAAAGAAAAAGCATTCTACTATTTACCAGGACAACAATCACAGACCTAACAGTAACCGCAGCGCAAGTACAACAACATAATATTCATTATGATGTTTTATATGACTATAAAACAATTCAAGTAATGCTACAAAAATTATTCTGATGAATATCACCTTTCTTACAACAACGTAGTCCCCAACTGACAAACTAAGCTCAACATCTGAGTCAGCTTGAAAAGAATACACCACCTGTATAGCATGGAGAGAAAGTGATGAAAAGGTGAACGCATAAAATCAGTAGTTTAGGGTTTAATTTGAAAACAAATAAGAAAAACAATAGGTCATGGATTGCTACCTCCCCCAAGAAATATCCCATGAAATCAGATGATCCATCCGAAGCCAAGGGAGAAGATATGCCATTGGCTTCTTCATATGATGGAGGTGTCCGAATATGATTTTCCAAACCCGGCTGTAATGCAGGACTTTGTAAGGCCGGTTTTGGAGATGCTGGACTTGCATCTACTCTTTGGCGTGCAAATACCAACTGCACCATCAAAATTATAAGTAAACAACAAAGAACATGATGATTGATGAAGTTTAAAGGACGAACCTATCTGCAAGGATATAAAAAATTGACTTGGATATGAAACAATGCCATTGCATACCATACACTTGCTATACTAATTGATGAGTAGGACATCTTAAAAAAGTTTCCATGATGATAATAGGCTAATTCAAAAAAGGTACTAGTTATAACATTTTCTAAATGAAGTGAAGCAACTATAGAAGATCACTAACCTGTCCTTCAAGTTGATCAAGTATTTGCAATATCTTTTGATGGTAAATGCGTTCAGCTTCAATCTTAATTGTGACATAGCAAAGAGGAATTGGGGATGATCAGTATTTTACTGGAATATAGTATATAAAATGTATCAATGAAGCAATGAATGGATTACCATTGCAATAAGTCTCTGAATAGTTTGTCTTTGTTGCTGAACTTCAACAGCAAGCATGGAGGACATTGCTTCTTTGCCCAGGACATTCATATTTGATTTTAAATCTTCTAACTTGGATTCTGCTGTTTCCAACTTTAAGGTATTATCAATATTGCCAGAGGATTCCCTTGCTCTTGCCCTCCGTTTTGACACTTCGATTGTCTGTAAGCCATAAGTCCAAGTGAATGGCGAATAAATCCATTCACCATAAAACTATTCTATGGCTCCCTATCAATTATCATAGTGATAAAGAAATTCCTACAAGACTATATGAAAATTGCTGCAAAACCAGAAGTTTAGGTTCCACTTCATGCTGGAAAACCATGACTGAGTTTCAACCACTTGACAGCATTTCAAAAATAGTTATACCTGAGCTTCAACCTCTTGGTGGATTCTATCATATCGTTGAGCTAGATGTCGAGCATCCTCCAGAGGAGCTCCCAGTATCATTGCTCTCAAAGGTTCAGCAACCTAGAAATTAAAGTTTGGAAAACAGTAACTGAATACAATGATAAAAATCTGCATGCAAACCTCCAAAGACAAAATACAGTTTATCAGTGGCTTGTTTGGTAAAAACTTATTTAGTCATGACATGAAAATCATGGGATTACCTTTAGATATTATATGATAGAAAATAAAATACAGTTATATTAAAATTATATAAAATGTGAAATAATATTACTTATTGTATTAAAAATGATGTAGAATATAACAAAAATTAGATTTTTTTTTTATATTGAATGTCATTTAAGATGTAATAAAATTTATTTTTTGTTGTTTTATAATTGATAAACTATTTAGATCTTTGGCATGACTACAATGGTGAAGTGACCAAACAAATCTACTTCAAAGGAAGCACTTCAATTTATAGAGACAACGAACTTGACTAAATTGGATATTTTTATGCTGGGATGGGTGTTGATGAAAAACCTCACTGAAGATGAAGACAAACCTCATTGAAAGACTACTTGTCGACAAAAATAGACTTGCAGAAAAACCTTGGAGTCTTCTAAAACATGCTTGGACTACTAAATAGAGTAGAAAAAGTGGAAACGTTCTCCTGCAATATTGTAATAACTTGAAAATAGCTGCTTACAGAGTTTACGTGGGATATCTAAAATCCCATGGTTGACACAAGCCCAACAACTAGCTAAAATAATAAAAATTTGGGTTCTCCAATAACTTATTGAAGATGTATAAGGATCTTCACCCAAGACTCTTGAAAATAAAAAAACCTTCAGTATTATTATTATTATTACTATCATTATTATTATAATTATTATTATTGTTGTTGTTGTTGTTGTTCTTCTTCTTCTTCTTCTTCTTCTTTTCCTTCTTCTTCTTTTTCTTCTTCTCTAATTATGAATCATTGGATGCTCTCCAACGACATCCCACTCATCAGCAAAATCACATGGAGCATCACCCCTTTGTTCTCTTTCATAGCAAGAGATTAAAGTAATGGTCTTAGGTGTGTACTCCCAAGAATACCTCACACATTACTTTCCCAAAGCAACCACTCTCACTTAACGGCTTGGCAGTGTGGTGACATGGCCACTACTCCATATCATCTGAGAATCCATGAGCATTCTAGAACAACAATTCTCTCTAAGGCCCTGTTTGGCACGAGGACTAAGACCAGGACCAAAATGGTACTAATTTAAATAATAATAAATAAATTTTTTAAATTATTCTACACAAATTCTAATATAAAAAAATATTATTTTACTTCACATACTTAATAATTTTTAATAAAAATATTAACTTTATTTCACATCCTAAATTAAAATACTTTATTCAAATATTTTGGTCTAGGATGTGAAATAAAGTTGCTATTTTTATTGAAAATTATTGAGTATATGAAGTAAAATAATATTTTTTTATATTAGAATTTGTGTAGAATAATTAAAAAAAATTATCTATTATTATTATTGTTTTTTTTAAACTAGTCCTATTTTGGTCCTCGCGCCAAACAGGGCCTAAGGAAGCATCTTCTCAAAGAATGGACGAACGAGTAGTTCTATTGGTTTATAAATCCCTCCTCGAAGATTTGACACCAATCCTCAAAGATTGCTTCCTTCGAGGCATTTCTCGTACAAAGACTGCCTATCTTCATTTGAGGCTTTACCATCTTGAGATTTCCAAAACCTCCTGCACTTCGAGTTTTTAATCCATGGATTCAAAACTCAATCGAGATTTCTCTTTGTCGAGGATTTTGGATGCCCTTCAACCACAATTTTGATGACAATTCATCTCATTGAAAAGCCCTTTTTCAAAGGTTAATTTTTGAGAAGCTTGTCCGACAAGACTCCTCAACTTTGTTCTTCTCCCGCCTATTCCTCATAAGGAGAGGCACCTGAACACCACCCACTTCGAATTTATGAGTAGAGTTCCAAGCTTGCTGCAATCTTGCAAACATTGTGCCCGATTCTTGCTATAGGATTTGTCATCAATATGAATCTTTTTGAGAAACAGTCTTCTTTTCGAGCATGTCCCTTATCAAGTAATAGTGTCCCTCAATGTGCTTCAACCTAAAGTGAAAACTCAAATTCTTTGCTAAGTGGATATCACTATGATTGTCATGGTGCAAGGGATACTCATCTTGTATATGTCTCAATTCTTCGAATAATCTCTCTATCCATAGCATCTCTTTACCTCCTTTTGTTGCTGCTATCAACTCAGACTTTGTTGCACTTAATTCTGTAGCTTTGACTACCACGCAACAACTTCCCCTCCAAAAGCAACCAAACATATGGAGATTGATGTCCTTGAGTTCCAAACTTCAACCATATCTACGAGTAGCTAATGACCTTTGGCTTCACTTTTTCAAAGTACGACGCCATCTTGGATGTGCCTTGAAGATAACATAGGTCCACTTCACTACTGCCTAGTGCTCCATCTTGGCTTTTGAAAGGAACCTATTGACGACTCCAATGATATGAGCAATATTATGCCCCATACACACTATGCGTACATCAAAGTTTCTATCACCAACGAGAGCAGATTTTCGATATCATTGTCTTCTCTTCATTATAGAAGAGCTTTACTTAGTGGATAGTAAGAAATGTCTTCTCAAAGGGGTGGCAATTGGCTTAGCTTTATCCATGTAAAATCTTCGGAGAATCTTCTCAACATAAGATTCTTGCAATAAGAAAAGCTCTTTGCCTATAAATCACTCTGCATCTTTATGCCCAAAATCTACTTTACAGGATCTAAGTCCTTTATATCTGATACTCTAACGAACTCAACCTCCAGCTTCTCAATTTTTTCGACATTTCGATGACCAACATGTCTTCAATGTATAATAGAAGAGCCATAAAATCTTCGCCTCCATTGTTTGAAGTCTTTGCCTCCAATGTTCTTAACATAAATGCAATGATCTAAAGCGGTTCACTACAATTGTCAATGATCTTGCTTCAACTCATACAAAAATGCGGCCTTGGCTGGCCATCATACGAACTCTTCTGCAACTGATATTCATAATGCTCCTTTTCTTTGAGCTCAAAATCTTTAAGTTGTACGATGTATATCTCCTTCTTCAATTCTTCATGGAGAAAAGTTGTTTTACGTCCAACTTCTAGATTTTCAAGTTGAAGTTTGCAACGAGACCGAGGATGGTGTTGATTGACACCATCTCACCACCAGTAAAAAGGCCTCCTCAAAGTCAATCCCACGCTTTTGTTTGAAACCTTTTATGACAAGTCTTATTTTGTACATTAGTCGAAAGCTCTTCGTCTTTAACTTCTACACCTATTTATTCTTCAGCACTTTTCTCTCTTTGGGTAGCTTGACTAGTTCAAAGATTTTCATATGCAGGGAATCCATCACCTTCTGCATATCCTTTCGTTATTGGTCAGCACCCTTGCCCTTTAGCATTTCTTCAATGCTTTCAGATTCACCTGCATCGACAAGAAACTAAACAGTGAGGTACCTCATCGAAGGGCACCGCATTCTCAAAGACCTCTATGTTTCATCATTGAGCATCATCGAACATGCATTCTCACAGATTTCATTGTCTTCATCGTGTTTGTCCCCCTCCAATGGTTTCTTCATCTCTTCACCACCAGCTACAGCAGGTTCTTTGTCATCATCCTCGATGATGACTTGAGAGGGTTGTGTTTTCTTCACTCCCTTCTTCATGTTTTCAAGGGTGTTTGGTCTTTGAAGAAGGCTGGCGCTCTTCTCCTTTGGGCACAAACTATACTCAAACTCGTCGTCTCTATAGCCAAGGAAGATATCCCTTTGGCATCCAACTTCTTCCATTCATCTTTTGGAAAATAGACGAAGGCCTGGCAACCAAATACTCGCAAGTGTTTGAGTGATGCTTCTTTCCTCCTCCATACATTCCTTAAGACCTCAATACTCAGAAGCACATTATTTTCCCCTTACAAGTTTCAGCGAGAAAATAAAGTAAAAAGGTGAATCACTGAAGGATATTCAAACCAAAGAAACTTACCCTTGAAGCGAGTCCTAAGTGAGGTTCAAAGACAAGAACTGATAGCCAATCTCTAAAGACAAATCCAGAATTCGAAGCCTATTAAAACATTCGCAGAAGACACCCTCAAAGTTGGAATCTTTGAAACTTCGAAGGACAAGCCTTTGAAAACGAGTCAAGTTTGAAGTATAGACAGCCATAACAGAATTCTATTATTAGATGCTAAGTGTCCACCAAGTCAACAATATTCTAATAGAATTCATCATACACCTATACGGCTAAACGAGGCTGAGGTCTAAAAATGCCCTTTTCAAAGGATGTAAAAGGGTTTTTTTTTCCATTTGATCTCACCCAAGTTCTCCGGTTGCTTTTTTTCCTACAAGTTTCACCGTTAAACACAAAATGATGCCTATGGAAGTCAACCGACCTTTGGTGAAATAATATGATGTAAGCTGTGAGATGTAGAGCAATCCCAGTACCAGTGTCAACGACAACACCTTGCTTGGGGATGAATTATATTGTCATCTTGCCTATTCGATTTTGCCCTCTTGCATTGCATTTTATTTGTAGCCTTTTTTAATTATGTAGAGATAATATTGTCATGTATATTTTTGTGGGCTTTTGGGTAAGCGATATGTATTTTTGAATTTTTGAAGAGTTTTGGGCTTTTGAGAGATAATGGGCCAAAACTTGGCCCAACTCCTTCCTCCATCCAAAGTAGCCATCCCTTTTCCTCTTTCCCCTTCAACCTAATGGATGATCAAGATTAAATCCCTAAAATCAGGGCAAAGATTATGGTTATTAGGTATTAAGGGTTGAGATTAGAGTGGAGCTTCTATTTATAGTCCATGCAGAGGGATATTAGGGTAAACATTAAAAAAAAACTTAGTTAAAAAAAGTGGAGAGAGTCTCCTCGCTTTAGCTGCTGTCACAGGCCATCCCCTCCCGCTGCCAGCATGGTGATCGTCGTTGTCGCCAAGCTCCAATCGCCGCTACCAAGCTACATCCGTCGCGCCATCACTTGGAACAACCTGAGAATTCCCCCTCTACTGCTGCCCACAAGCTCCAGCATCGTCGCTGCTGCCGCCATCAGCATCAGCCACCTCCACTGTGTCCATCTCAAGGAGATTGGATGGATGTGACATCGATCTTGGGGTTTAATGCGACGCTGATCCTTTTCTATGCGAGATGGCCGTTGGCTCATGATTGATTACCAGATTATCTAGTTCCCTTAGTGCCCCTAGTTTATTATCGCATCGATTTGTCGATTAATCGATGTATGGTTTATTATCCTATGCATATTGAGTTTTCCCCTCCCTATTTTCCTTAATTTGTTTATGCTTGTCGCACCTACATACTAGTTCTTGTTTCCTTTTATTTCACTTAAATGTGGATGGTAATTGAGATGAATTTCATGGATGAATTATAGTATGCCTATTAGTTTCAATTTCATATTTATCCTCACTCATTATTGGGACTTTCATAGCTTAGACCTTTTCCTTATAAATGCATTTAAAATCCCTACTTGATTAGCCTTATTGGGTATGGCTCCTATGCTAACACTAAGGTAGAGAGCTTACTAATTTAGGGTGTAATTTTCTTAAATTTTGATCTCTTGTGAACCACTTTCTCATTTAAAGTTAACTCATATCCATCACATTTTAATTTGAATTTAGTTTAATGTAGGGAAAACTTAACTAGACTAACCCTACATCGCTGCGAAACCCAACCAAATTAGCACGGAAGGAAGCAACACTCTCTTCTAAAATCCATGCAGAAGCTCTCCATCAAACTTTTGATTGCTCCTTAGATGGAATCCAATAGCAAAATCTGTGGTTGCATGCATGGAAGCATTGAATTCATCAAAATTGATGCTAATCGAACTAAAATCCTTTTGACTTTATCTTCAACTCTTGATGATGCTACAACATGAAAACTATCTCAAAGAATTCCCGCTACGTGCATGAGCGGTGATGGTATATTCCTGTAAGGATGATGGAGTTCTACGATAACCTCGAGTATTGATAGACAATATGAGACCATCATGCTATAAAATTTCTAAGAAATTCAAAAAGATAAATAAAATTTTCAATAAGGATAAATTAGTACTCTCAAACCATGAATAAAGCTCAAGCTTTATGAGTCCTCTATGACTAGCCTTCGAAGTGACATGATTTCGAATAACAGTAAAATTAAGGCAAAACAACATGGTTGAATTATCCCCTTCAAACCTTCAAGGATCCCCAAAACTTTTATAGAAAGACGACAAAATACCCAATTAATTTGATGAATAAAACTCTCAAAATTTCCTTAAATGGTATTTGAGGGGTATTCTATTGAAGCCCTGAAGGGCAAACTCAAATCTTGTCTTGCTAAGGAATAGCCTCCTGCTCTTGAGGAGAGTCAATTCAAAGTCCTATATGAGTGTAGCCTTCGAAGATATTCTCTTTAGGGGATTTCAAACATACATATTTGTTTCCCTTAAAGGCGCAATCTCCCTCATTTGGCGATGTCAAAGTCAATATTTATGATAAGTCCATTCCCTTTTGGAAGATCTTACTGACAAGAACTCCAAGTCCCAAGTCCTAATTCACTCAAGTCCAAGTACAAACCAAGTCATGCAGTCAGATTGACACCTCCAACAAGACTATTGATAAAGAAATCTCCATTGAAGAGGCAAAATGACCACGAGCACTCATAAGCTACTCTAAAGTCAAAAGTTACAACACAATCCCTAAATGTATCCAAGAAAATCAAATAGTAGGCTTTTATACCTTTGATATAATATCACAAATCAATTTTCTAATAGCAGCCTTTCATGCTCTTGATACGCTATCGCAAATCAAATCATTGATAGCAGGCTCTCATGCTCTTGCTATGGTGGTGTAACTCAAGCATGACTACCTTCCATGTCCTCGCTACGCCATTATAAATTCTCAGTAACAACAAGATTTCTTTCCCTTATTATGTTGTTACGCACCTCACAACGAAGTCTAAGTTCCAAGCATTGACTTCACTTATGGTCTCCATCAGAGTTGTGATGCCTGCCTCTTAATAGTCGGTTGATATTTTCTTGGATATCCTATCTCACAAATTCAATAAATAAGGTAAGGAGATGCTAAAAAAGATTACAAGTGAGTAAACACCCATTCTACAACTGGATAAAGCCAGTACAAGAAGCTTGAGTCGACCGGGTTAACTGAAAGCAATTTACTTGGGACTAATACACTGTGATGCCCTAATTTTAGGGATGACAAGATGGGTTAACAGGTCAAGTTCAACCCAAATTTGACTTGACCCGAATAGCTCAACCAAAATTTAACTTGTTAATCAAAGTCCTCGCTATATTGAATGCTCCTTAAAGCAAATTAAAATTCCCCTGCTTTTAAGGCAATCCGCATGAAAGGACTTTATTACTTGTTATTATATATTAAGCCTTAGTCTAAAACTTTTGCATAACATCAAGTATCACAAAAATTTATCATAAAAAAATATCTTCACAAAAATTCCACTTGCATGGCTGATTCCAGTGCACATGCTTAAGAGAATATAATGGAAGTGTTAAGCTGCTTCCAGTGCACATGCTAGGAAGAAAAGCATCTAAGAGCTGGAATTTTGGATAAATCGTTCATAGTGAATAGAGTTTTTGCTATATTGAATCCTGCTTAAGCAAATTAAAATCCTCTGATATGCAAGCAATCCGCATGAAAGAACTTCATTACTTGTTATTACATAAGTGTAAGGGTGTATAACATCAAGTATCTCGAACATTCCACTTGCAAAAGCTGATTCCACTGCACATTCTAGCGAAAAAAAAAAAAATTTAAATGTGATCCCATTTGCTAAGTTGCTTCTAGTGCACATGCTATGGAGAAAAGCATTTAAGAGCTGGAATGTTGGATAAATTGTTCATAGTGGTACATAATTTTTATTTTCAGTATGTCTGATATATAGCTGTGGTTCACAGAAATTAATCAAATTTGATTCCAAAGCTGCTCGTAGGTCGGAATAAAATGCTTTGTTCATTGCAACCTAAAGCAAGCAATTGCACCAATAATCAACCACATAAGAGCTATGATTATCATGAAAACAAAAATATGAAATTGACACACATTCAGGAAAACATAGTCTTGTGCACTGCAAACACACCGCTTTCATTAATGACAGCAAAGACATGCAGGATTCTAAGCAAATCCAGAATATTGTTTGGCCTGCAAGTTTCATGAGATTAATCTCCTTCCACAAATTCTATTAAGTATCAGTAGGAGATTATGTAAAAAGCAAGGAAGTAAAAATGCAGTCACACCTGGGTGCTATAGACTCTCAATAAATGCTCCTGTTCTTTTACCACTTGAGAGCGTGCTTTTGAAAAACTAAAGGTAGCTTTTGCCAATGCATCACCAGTAGTACATGTATTTTCAGCACCATATTTTCTACTATCTTCTGCCAGCTTGTTACCTGAGAAGCAAGCGTTAAGGAATAGGTAGCATATTAATAATTTTGAAATATGTACTTTATTTACCAATTTCTATTTGCTTTGATCCAGTAAATATGTAGCCTTCCAGCCCACGAACAATATCTCTTTGGAGGTGCTGGAATAACAAGGGATCAGAAATCTGTCAAGTACAAAATCTCATTCATCGGCAGTAGACTACTTACCTTGCATGAGCGGGTTGATGTATAGAGCTTTTCAAGTTTGTGGTATTGCCTTAGTTCAGCACTGTCTAAACTTGAGTTTTCAGAACCTCCAAATGCTCCACCTCCAAATTGCTTGAACACAGCCTAAAATCATGACATTTCATCAGGTGTACGGTTAAATGAGAATGATACAATCAGGCAAGGGGCAAAGAAAAACTTAGGCCTCAGTTAGTTCGAGCTTTTTTTTTGGACAAAAGAAAAAAAT
>KZ452027.1:845000-899248 GCA_002786265.1 Apostasia shenzhenica
ATTTTCTTGGATATCCTATCTCACAAATTCAATAAATAAGGTAAGGAGATGCTAAAAAAGATTACAAGTGAGTAAACACCCATTCTACAACTGGATAAAGCCAGTACAAGAAGCTTGAGTCGACCGGGTTAACTGAAAGCAATTTACTTGGGACTAATACACTGTGATGCCCTAATTTTAGGGATGACAAGATGGGTTAACAGGTCAAGTTCAACCCAAATTTGACTTGACCCGAATAGCTCAACCAAAATTTAACTTGTTAATCAAAGTCCTCGCTATATTGAATGCTCCTTAAAGCAAATTAAAATTCCCCTGCTTTTAAGGCAATCCGCATGAAAGGACTTTATTACTTGTTATTATATATTAAGCCTTAGTCTAAAACTTTTGCATAACATCAAGTATCACAAAAATTTATCATAAAAAAATATCTTCACAAAAATTCCACTTGCATGGCTGATTCCAGTGCACATGCTTAAGAGAATATAATGGAAGTGTTAAGCTGCTTCCAGTGCACATGCTAGGAAGAAAAGCATCTAAGAGCTGGAATTTTGGATAAATCGTTCATAGTGAATAGAGTTTTTGCTATATTGAATCCTGCTTAAGCAAATTAAAATCCTCTGATATGCAAGCAATCCGCATGAAAGAACTTCATTACTTGTTATTACATAAGTGTAAGGGTGTATAACATCAAGTATCTCGAACATTCCACTTGCAAAAGCTGATTCCACTGCACATTCTAGCGAAAAAAAAAAAATTTAAATGTGATCCCATTTGCTAAGTTGCTTCTAGTGCACATGCTATGGAGAAAAGCATTTAAGAGCTGGAATGTTGGATAAATTGTTCATAGTGGTACATAATTTTTATTTTCAGTATGTCTGATATATAACTGTGGTTCACAGAAATTAATCAAATTTGATTCCAAAGCTGCTCGTAGGTCGGAATAAAATGCTTTGTTCATTGCAACCTAAAGCAAGCAATTGCACCAATAATCAACCACATAAGAGCTATGATTATCATGAAAACAAAAATATGAACTTGACACACATTCAGGAAAACGTAGTCTTGTGCACTGCAAACACACCGCTTTCATTAATGACAGCAAAGACATGCAGGATTCTAAGCAAATCCAAAATATTGTTTGGCCTGCAAGTTCCATGAGATTAATCTCCTTCCACAAATTCCATGAAGTATCAGTAGGAGATTATGTAAAAAGCAAGGAAGTAAAAATGCAGTCACACCTGGGTGCTATAGACTCTCAATAAATGCTCCTGTTCTTTTACCACTTGAGAGCGTGCTTTTGAAAAACTAAAGGTAGCTTTTGCCAATGCATCACCAGTAGTACATGTATTTTCAGCACCATATTTTCTACTATCTTCTGCCAGCTTGTTACCTGAGAAGCAAGCGTTAAGGAATAGGTAGCATATTAATAATTTTGAAATATGTACTTTATTTACCAATTTCTATTTGCTTTGATCCAGTAAATATGTAGCCTTCCAGCCCACGAACAATATCTCTTTGGAGGTGCTGGAATAACAAGGGATCAGAAATCTGTCAAGTACAAAATCTCATTCATCGGCAGTAGACTACTTACCTTGCATGAGCGGGTTGATGTATAGAGCTTTTCAAGTTTGTGGTATTGCCTTAGTTCAGCACTGTCTAAACTTGAGTTTTCAGAACCTCCAAATGCTCCACCTCCAAATTGCTTGAACACAGCCTAAAATCATGACATTTCATCAGGTGTACGGTTAAATGAGAATGATACAATCAGGCAAGGGGCAAAGAAAAACTTAGGCCTCAGTTAGTTCGAGCTTTTTTTTTGGACAAAAGAAAAAAATTAATTTATTTTCTATATTAAATATCAAAGAATTTTATTTTAATATTAAAAAGTGCATAAGATGTGAAATAAGATTGATTTTAAGATTTGTATTTGTGTTAGATGTGCAATAAAATTGATTTTTACAATTGAAATTTGTGTTAGTCTAAAAATGTGTCTCGAACCAAATGAGGCCTAGTAATGTATTTTATCTTCAACTAAAATTAATTTATTTTCTATATTTAATATCAAAGAACTTTATTTTAATATTAGAAAGTGCATAAGATGTTAAATAAAGTAGATTTTAAGATTTGTATTTGTGTTGGATGTGCAATAAAATTGATTTTTACAATTGATTTGTGTTGGGCTAAAAAAGTGTCTCGAACCAAATGAGGCCTGGTGATGCATTTTTATCTTCAGCAGATTTCTTTCATGTTGCTTAAACATCAGGAGATTTTTCTTGTTTGTGGTATTCCTAAGTACATGATGGTTCAGGAGAAGTAATTGAAAATTCAAAAAGGCTAGTCTTAAAGGAATGCAGCTGGAAGCAATAAGAATGCAAAAATAAAGCAGGGGCCAAAGAAGAATTTAGTAGTGCATTTTTGCAGTCCCCACAGTTCTTTCATCTATTATAAAATAATCTGACTTATTCCTCGCTTTCCTTCCGTGAAGCTATCCCAGCATCTTCCTCATATAATCAATCATAATTCATAACCCATTATGCTTGTTAGTCCAAGAAGCAATGCCTCCATCTTAGTTATTCACGTGATAGATCTGACAGTTGATGGTGCTCCTAAAGTAGTTAAATCTTTCCTCAGAGGTTCGACCTCAATTCTCTCAAGGTCCAACCCACCAGGTCACACCATGATGTCAAAAAGACGATGATGGTCTGCCCGGAGTCAAGCTCTAACCTCAAACCTCTACCTGTCCATTGTCCGTTCCCAACATGCCAACTCAACTCCATGACTCAGGTCAACCTAAAGCTTCACTTAGGTCAAGGAGCTCGACGTCTCCCAACATGGTCTTCCACCCCTGATATCAATTGACTACATAAAATCAATTTGAAGGTTATACCGCTGAATGGCACATAACTACTGGCAAAAGCAAACAAGATGATGCAGTACAGATTAAAAAATGTAAGTCAAAGATCAGCAAGCTTAAATAGCAGATTAACCACAAATTAATGTAAGAAATTTAGAAATTAATTTTGTGATAATAAAAAAATATTCAATCGCGCAAAAATTTAAAATTTTAATCAAAAGCAATTGAAGGTAATTAAAAAATTACCAATCCAGATTAGAGCCAAATCTGTTTTCAATAAATAACAAGCAGGGCTACAAGAAAAGATCCTCACAGTAATTAACTAACAACAATTAATCACGCTCAATAACAATATAACACAGTGGAGCAATTTCGAGCTGAGTCCATGCAAGCAAAAAACCCACAATAACCGAACAACAAGATTAATAGTTCGCAGAAATTTATACCTAAGCTTCAAAGTTTGGATGCCAAAATGTAATTTCTCAGTTCAATAATGGCTGCTATTTGAGTATCTAGCGAAGCGTCACACAATGGCCATCGAGGTGACTGGCTGATGCAAGTCGAATGGAGTGGATGCTGTGTGGAAGGTGGCCGCACAAGCAAGGTGACTCACTCGGTCGAGGGGGCTGCCAAGCTTGGCTTGCACACGGGCGAGTGAGCAGAAGTGTCGAGCGCAGCTCAATCTGTACTTGAGCGCTGGCTATGGGGTTGCGACAATCTAAAATGAGGAGACAATAAAGTCCGGTGGAAGCAAGCTTTGCAGCGAGGGTGATTTCGTAAAGGAGAAGTGCATGGATGGAACAAAGTGAATAGTGAGAAGCGTGAGGACTTGAAGGAATCGATTTAGAGAGGATAAACTTGAGCAAGCAGAGTTTAGAGATTCTCATCTAAGGCTCATGCCTTTCCTTATCTGGGATATCAATTCAATCCAAAATCGAGCCATCCTAAAGGAAAAGGCAAATTTTCATCCATTCAATGCTTAGAAGAAATGGTAACAATGAGGCATTATATAGACCTCTAAACAGACTGGCTCAATAAAAAACATATATTATACCATAATCTTCTCACACAAATAAGAAAATACTAAAAATCATACCTAAAATAACAATCACAAAATAAGAAATGCAAAATAACTACAGGAAATAAAATCAACTCAAAAAATAGAATCTTTCAACAGTGAAATCAATGGAATAAATGAAGAGAAATCCAATAAGCCATCTTCCTAAATCAGTCTTGATCATCAGTCGATCCTGATCGAAGCAATGTGACCCGTTCTTGATCATCGGACATAAACTCTATTAGGAATAAATCAATAGTCTATCGCAGTGTTCCCACCACACGAGATGAATAATACTGACACTTACCATTAGTTTACATGTCCATTAGTCATATCTGATGTGGGACCAAAAATAAAATTATATTTTAGAAATTTAAATCAACAATATTAATTGACAAGTTATTTAAAATAAGTTCAAATATTTTTTTAAAATAATATTATATGATAAATAATATCTTTAATTTTGCAAATTGAAATTAGCTTAAAATTAAAATTAAATTGAATCGTTTGATGAATAAACATTTATCAACTTAGACTAGAGCTTGTCGATTTAAATTCAATAAGTAGGATCTGAAGTTCTAGGAATTAAAGACAGATACCATGTAAATAATCCCAACAATAATTTTCTAAAAGTTCTTTTTTTTTAAGTTTAATCCAACAGTAACCAACACTCAAATTGATGCATGAACACACATTTAGAGACAAACAATTAACTGAATCAAGAAGATAATTTCCAAATCGATTGATTTGTGATAGTTGGAATTGAGAAGAAATTATAATTCAAATAGAAATAAACCTAGTTGTTGTTGGGCTGATCCAAAATGATTAGAAACTGCAGGCCCTTGGATGTAATTGCCAAACTAAATGGGACCTCTCACAGAGGATGGGTGCAAGGGCTGAAGGGCGACAGATGTGGACATGCATAAGAGACCACATATGCGCGAGTAAGCGGGCGGATTTGTGTAGGCTTGTCATGACGCAATGGCATAGGCTCACAAGTTCATGACTATGTCAGCAAGAGGTGCAGACAACAGTGATGGAAGCAAAGGCCATGCGTAGTTGCATGACTGCAGTTTTGTAGATAAAGTTGGTTGCACATTGTTGCGCAGGAAAGCAGGGTAAGCGGATGGACTAAGTGGCGACAGCTCCTTGTTGGAATCCAAACAAAGAAGTCGTGCACGAAACGATGCGCGGAGGTGGATAGCTAAGCTGTTATTGTGCGACAAGAGGCGCATGTCGATGCAAACGAGGTGAAAGTAGGTGGGCAAAGAGGAGGCAAAGCTGCCACAGCGAAGGCCAACATATGAGCCATTCGCGAGCGCCACACTCAAGTTGCTTGCGGAGGTTGTTTGCGGGTGCTGCTTGTGAGTGGTCAAAAGTGTGTGGGGCTTGATGAAGTCGGACATATTTTACACTGATCACAAGAGGAATCAAATGAAAAGCAAGCATAGCAAATGGGTAAAGAGGATTTTTTCACTCGAAAATAACTAAGTTGATTTAAGAATTCTCACCTAAGACTAACTCAACTATTCCATACACCAGGATATTGATCCCTTAACTAGAAGATAAGCTTAAAGAAAATTCAAATTCCATTTCATTCAACACTTTGACTATTAGAATGCTTGGCAACCATAAAGTCTCATAATAAAATTTAAAAATACAATAATAATTATTAAAAGACTAAAAATAAAGTACCAAATATGTCTAGAATAAATAAGAAACTAATTATATTATAGTGAAAATAAAATCAGCCTCAAATATCGTGAATCTTCATCTCTCCCAAATCAACTTTAAATCTGCACCAAATCAAAGCAAATAAATATGAAATAAATAATGAGCCATAAATACTCCAATTAGCATCAAGAAAATATAAAAATGATCAAAATCATGTTAAATGTCCTCACCAAGTCTACCAAAGTGGGAGGAGCTCCAGCCCATCGAGTATGGGTCAGGTAACTCCTACCACTCAAGTGTCTCCAAGTGGCTCTAATGATCCTTAGCCTTTCCCTAAAAAGATAAAAATCTCGACCAACCCACACATCACTCACAATCGAATTTAATTGAAAATTATTTGTTTAACAAATTTATTCGAATAACTCTAATATTGATATAGAAATGGATTTTAGCTGTGGACACTCGTGAGTAAAACTACACTCAAAGGTGATAAAAAAAATACACTCAAAAGTGATAAAAAAATTACACTCAAAGAAAACAAAAGGATAATACCTCACTGAGAATTAATGTTGGGTTCTAATAACAACTAAATCTAAAATATTGAAACTTCGACTATTTACATTATATAGTGATAAAAATCTAAAGCTATCATTCAACTCAAATTAATTAAAATTCCAAATAAACTTAATTTGTAGATTTAATCATCTTATTTATTATATACTAAAATTCAAATATAATTTTATGCTTAATTAAAATAATTTGCTAAATAATTTTGTTAATTATAAATTTAAATATCATTCGCATTTTCGATCCGCATCAACGTCTCATAACTACGAGCATTATTCTCAGGTGTATCATACATCATTGGTGAAAGACATCCCATGCCTCATTATTACATCTCCCAATCAAAAGAAGGTGGAGAATTTCCTCAAATGTCATGCCAACAACTTACTTAAGGAAAGCTAGAAATGTAACATAGCTATACCCACAAATAACCCTCCAACATGAAAAGGAAGACAATAGTTAGAATCTCATGCTCTTTTCTCAAAGCACTATGAAATCAATCGTCATTCACAATATCTCACACTTTTTTTAGTTCTCTTTCACTATCCTGAACTACGACTATTGAACCACTTCTCCATCCCTCACTGACTTGAGCATCACAATGTCCACACATAAGAAACTGGAAATATGTGTTTTGTAAATGATTATGCGTGCATGCTCAGACTTCTTTAAGTTGATGTTCCAGTGAGATCATGATATTCTCATTAGTAGACCAATTGCCTCCAACACCTTTACATAAACCTCCATAAATAATTCTCATACTATCTTGGAGCAACATATAGAAAGTTTTAAGGCCATATAATGTTGATCAAGTATATAGATAGTTGATCTTAAAGAATTCCATAAAATAAGACAACTACTCAACTAGAGCCAAGCTTTACTTATAACAATTTATGATATTTCTCCAAAGGTTTTCGTAAACTAACTTCCTAAAGAAAGGAGCAAAGGGGCATTTGGTTCAATGTTATTTAGAGAAAATAATTACTTGAATTAATACATACATAGATAATTTTATAAAAAATTATAAATTGTCACTCAAAAAATGATATATAAATATAAGGATATCTACATAATATTAAGATAGCATTCAACCAAATGCCTCCTAAGAGCTTTATTTGTGCATAGAGCAGCAACTTTTTGACAATAGATTTATTCACATAATAATTCTAAAAAGAGCAAACAAATATGATATGCTTGATTGTTATGACTATACTTATGAATAAAACCTAATATGCACTAAAATTACATTGTCGACATATATAGTTGGACATGTAAATTATAAGTCGATTGAAGCTCTAGTTAGAAAAACTAAGTTATTAGATTTTACCCATGCAAAGAGGAAGAGAGAGACCAAAAAAGACCAAAAAACTATAAGGAGTGATCTTACTCACTAGATAAGAATTTGTTAATTGATAAAGTGCAATTGAAACAAAGGATTCATATAGCCGACCCCACCTAGTGGGATTAAGGCTTAGTAGTTGTTATTATTGTTCTAAAAACTAAAATTACATTATTGGACAATTCCTAAATAAAATTTTATAAGATCTCAAAAAGGAAAATAACTATACAATGCCAACTATACGATATGCAAACCTTCAGTTTTAATAGAGAAAGAACAACACAATAAACATTCCAGTTAGAAACAACACTAACCAAAAATTAAAAGATACTAAACATCAGCAAACTCAACATTCCAAACTACTTATCATTCTCCTTGGATCAATTCTAATGGAGGCTATCTGTTGTCTAACTATGTTTGGAACAATGGTGATGAAAGATCAAAAACCAAAAACAACATATTAAAATGAAATGGATTACAAAACCTGCAACCATTTCATGGCAATAACTTGCTTCCGCCAGCATTCAGCAAGAAACAAAGCCCTCACTTTCCTCCCCTTCCCACCATAATAATCACAACACCACACATAACAAGCTTACAAGTCTATTCCATAACCAATAATTGTTAGCATATAATGCCATATGTGTTAATAATACCAATCATATCTTGTAATCACATAATTTCCCTTCCTATTTTGTATTCAATATAACTAGATATCCAACTCATATTTTCCAAAATCTTTAGTTTTCTCTTGTATAGAAAGACGAGATATTTCTCATCAAAAGTTTAGTGAAATATAAAAATTATTTCTCAAAAATTCTCTTTGTGCTTTCATGGTATCAAAGCTATGATCCGGCTCTATGCGATCTCCAGCTAGCGAACATCCTCGCCTCTCGAAGCATTAGCCCCCACCTAAACCCAGCCTACGTCTAAGAATCGTTTGTTCTCCAAGCTTCTCTTTTTTGAACCCTACATCAACATGATCGGCCTCTCCGCTGCCAGTATCTGCATGTGCACTGCAAGCATCTGCTTTGCCAAAGCGACTACCACACCATCCCTATCTGCTAGCCAAAGAACTCAAGCAACGTAGGCCTTCCCGTTGAGTAGCTCTCCAGAAGAAGGCCGATTAAATCTCATCTCATCTAATACTTGATCTCACACAATCTCTTTTCTCCTCTGCCATCCTCATCTGCTTCACGTGGAGCCCTCCATTGCTACCTGCTTTTTCCCTTTGATAAGAATAAAAAAATCCGTGAAAAGCACTCATTCTTGAAGTAGATTATAACTTTGATTGCAAACAAAGCTCCATTTTTACTGACCTCCTCCTTGGTAAGGACCTAAAGGCATTGTTCTATTTTTAAATCATGGTAGGAGAAGATCAAGTTATAAAACCAATCTGTATCATTTTTGATGGCACAAACTACCACTTTTGGTCAACCCAAATAATGACCTTTTGAAAGGTCGATTGCTTTTGAAATATGTGACTAAAGATAAAAGCATGCCTATCAAACAATCAAAGGTACATAAGAAAAATACATTGATGATCTTAAGAAATGGGAAGCTACTAATAGCAAAACTATGACTTGGATTTCAAACACTGTAACCACATCTATTGTGATATTCAGGTTTTAAATTTCAAGTTTAATATTGATGTTTAGTTAAATGTTGCATTACACGTATTAATTAAAAGAAATTTGATATGTCAGATTATGTTATAAATGATTTCTATAGTTCAATATAACTCAAAATAAATTTTAAAACTTTTAAAATTGAGTTGAGTTTAATATGAAAAAAATTGGACTTAAGTGTAAAAACTTTTGGACCCATTTGTAAGAAGTTGGAACAGAGAGCTCTATTACTTCTCTTACAAGTCATCCCTCTACCTTGCGTTGTGAACAAGAAGAAGATGTAAAATAATAGTATTATTTTATTTACCAGGCATGAGATGTAAATTGATTTAATAGTATAGGAGTGAATAGTGAAAAATTAAGAGTTTATGAACAAATTTATACAAAAATTATAATATTGATTTAATAAAAATTGAATTTGTGTAGAGGGAATTATAAGGATATGAAATATATATATATAAGGGCTAACAATTAATTAAAAAGAAATGAATTTAAATTTATGTGTTTTTATTATTTTAAGATGTATTTATGAAAATATATTGTCAGACAATTAAAGAGGTATGTGGATCTACACTAATGTGTTTATAAATTAATTTATCAAAGATAAAATATTATATTTTAAGTTAAATATTGGTTGTTCTGTGGCTATGATTTGTTCCTCATGCCTAGATGATTTTGTTGTTATTCGATTCTATTCTTACATGAAATGGTTGATTGTGAATATTGTTATCATGTTCCACTATGCCTACTCTTCTAGCATTCATTGATGCAAATTGGGTTGATGATACAAATGATCGTCGATCTACTAGTAAATTTTGCATTATACTTGGAGAATCTCTCATTTCTTGAGAAAGCAAAAACTAAACTATTGTCTCTTGCTCTAGCATTGAAGCAAAATATTGTGCCTTGGATAACACTATAAACAGATATTATTTGGTAGTGACACCTTCTAAAGGGTGTAGATATACTTACACCTCAACCCACTCCTATATATTGTGACAGCAATGTGCTATCAACTAGCACATAATGGTGTTTTTCATGCATGAACTAAACATATTGAAACTGACTATCATTTTACTAGACAACATCTTCAAACAGGCACTATTCAATTTCAATCTATCTCCACCATCGATTAACTCACAAGCATGCTCCCAAAATCACTTAGCGCTCCTCATCTCCAATACCTTAGTTCCAAACTCAACCTGATCAAATCATCAAGCATATATCCTTCACAAGATTGGGTTTGAGAGAGGGTGCTAATGTCTAATGCCATATATGCTAACATATATGAATCATATTCATTAGCTTTATTACTGACTGTAGTCAGATAATTTCCTTTCCTAGCACATATTTTTCCAAACTCTCTAGCTGTCCTCTTGTATGTAAAGATGAGATATCTCTCATCAGAACTTCAGTGAAATACAAAAAATTATTTCTCAAAAAATCTCTTTATGCTTTCTACACTAACATCCAAAATCTAAATCTCAGATAAACAAACAGATGCAACCCCGATTCACCGAAAACATAGCCCTAACATCGGAGCAGTACCGACCAATACGATTCCAATCGCGACCAAGATAATCAAGGAATTCGATGAAGAAAGATCGGAAAACAATTCACTAAAGCGAGAAAACTATATCTCGAGCTTCGTGAGGGGGCACCTGCTGCTGCCGGGCGACCTGCTCCCTGAGCTTCCGGAATGCCTCCATGCGTACGCCCGAGATCGAGATGACGATGCGCGACCGAGATATCAATCTCCGAGCTCCTTAGCCCTTCCGATGCGAAGAGAAAGAAGAGGAAGCCGGAAGCCTCCGGCGACAGCGGCTTCCTCGGGAAAATCAACCATGATTTTGGCGTCGGATGGTCGTCGGGATCCCTAGCTACGCGTGCTGCGCCACGTAAGCAGGAGTTTGGCACCAACTTTAGAAAAAGGAAGAAAGGGTAAATTACAACGGGCTACCTGAGTTAGGATATCCATTGCACTAAGATTCTAAAGTTTCAAAAGTTGTCATGTAGCCCCTCAAAATTCAAGTCACATTATATCTAGGTCCTTCCAATAACAAAGGTGTTACCAACCTAGAAAAAGTCCATATTACCATTAATATTTTTCTACTCTTTGGCCATGTTACTATGGCATTACTTGTGATAGAAGTCACTGATAGAGTTTTTACTCACATAGTCTAATTATTTCTCTATCTTTTCTAATGATCCTAAAAGTTGTACAAGTCAACCAAGTATTTGTGCTCTTTTGCATTCTAAAAGATCTATCAAAAGTTTCTATTATTATGTTTTTTTAAAAGCATATTAGAACCCTGTGCTATTTAACATCTTAAAACCAAGTTGTTGCAGGGCACTCCTTATATGCCTTCTTAGACCTGAGTCACGATATGCCATAAGTGAAAGCATTTAGAATAATATTATTGATTAAATGTGCATATGGAATTAGAAAGTTTATTTTCTTTCAAAAATATCAAATATGAGCTGTCATCAAAAAATTATATATTTATTGAATCTAGTCGAGTTCTAATTATATCGATTTCATTTCAAAAATATTAGCTTTGAGTTGTGAAGCTTCATTATAAGTCAAAGATTAGGCATGTTTGCATGAGAATCTGTCATTATGTACTTAGAAAAAAATTTGAGTCCAAGGTACTGAACCGTTCAACACTTAATCACCGAGTGCCACATGTGTACGGGCCCACCCATGGTGCACACATGACACCAGGTCATTATTTGTCAAACTGTGCATGCCCCAAACCCAAAAATTTCTTCTTACAACTCAAGCATATCAAATAAGAGAAAACACTCCACTAAATGCATTCAAACTTGGTGTGGTAGTGAAAAATTAATGAAAAGAAAATGAAAATTTTGAAGAAAAAAAGGCATTAGTAATTTTTTACATAAAAAACTTATCATAAGTTAGAAAAATCATGATGCATCATAAGTTCCATTATCATCTTTAAATTAGAAATATGGAATGTACAAATTATGATTCCATTATCACCTTTAAACTAAAAACATGGAATGTACAAAGGGCTAGCCCTATTTAGGCTTCTTGCTTATATTACGAGTAGAAATGAAAAATAAGAATGCATAAATGAGATCTGAAAAAAGAATTATTGAGAAGAAGTACTAGAGAGTTCTTCACAATGAGTCCTTCCTTTCTAAGTATTGAGATTCGTGTAATGTCACATTCTTTTTCTGATGAGATCATAAGTGGGAGAAAAATATTTTTTTAGTCTAAAGAGAATCTCAAGCGCATCTTTTTTTCTTGATTTCTCTTATTTATAGTTGATATACAATAATAATAATAATTACCAAGCTTTTATCCCATTGAGTGGGTTTATAGTTGATATACGTAAAATATTAATATATATCATAGTGTATCTTTTAACATGACTTAAAGGAAATTTAGGTGTTCGAATTTGTAATGCAAGTAATTGGGAATACTGAGGAGTCCGTAGTTGGTTCACAAGGTAAGTTAATTTGATATCTTGTAGAATATTTTCAGTATAAGAATATAATCAATTGTTTGCTGGTCTTATGCATTATTATCTTGTAAATAGATTGCTAGATAAGTCAACACTTCCTTGCGAGATAAGCTATACTTAATACAATCGTATGAGGTTATAATATATATATATAATATATATATAAACTAATCTATGTGATATTTTTTAGTAGAGAGTTCACCAAGTGGGTGATTGCTTTTCTATTTCATAAGTAGGCTATGAAGTAGGACTTTGTTATTAAGAGAATAATATATGAAGGGTCTACTAAGGGCATTTAGAAGGGAGTGAATATATGCTAATTATAAATTTTATTTATTTTAATTAATTCAGCATGATAAAATTAATTTAGAAATTTAAAATAGTAGAAGCGCAAAGAAGTAAGAAATATGATAGATGATCTAATTAAAAAAAAGTATGATGATATAATTAAGAGTAAGTACAATAAAATCAAGAGCACACGATATGATATTATTCAATACCAAGCAGTTTACAATTAACTCTTACACAAATCCAACCAAGCTAGGAGTGAGACTGATCTGAGTTTGAGTTAAGCCAAACACGACTCAATCTTAGTTCGTTTAAATTCAATTTGAATTCGAGATGGCTCGACCTTTAATATAATTTTTATAAAAAAATAAAAAAAATTAGATCAACCTAACTGATATTCTAATCACAACAAACTCATACTAATATATAAAAAATAAATAATTATATTTAAATTAATAAATATATTATTTATATTTAAGAAAATAAAGGCCAAGCCAAATTCAATTTGACCCAACTATAATTTATGGTTTGACTCAATAAATTCGAGTAGAGCTTGATTTATAGACAAGTCAAATCAATATTTAACTCGATGAAATGGGTATAAAAAATATGGAGACAGGTTTTGATGGAGGTGTGAGTTTGAGGGAAAGCTTGCACACATACATTCATAATTAACGTTGCAATGAATATTTGAATATAATTTTAAAAATTTGATTATTAAATAACCAAGTTTGAGTGTATTAATATTTCATTAGCTTTTAATTTTAAATATTAAAATTTACATTTATCGACATCTACTAAATTAAATATTTAGAAGTAGCACACTCTATTTTGAATGTAAATTTATAGGCAGTACTCTAATATTAATCTTTATTTAGCATCTGTTATTTTAACTTAGCTTGCCATTGTATATCTAGTCCTTAAATAAAATTCACATTTTTTAAATTTATTTTTAATTTAATTTTTTTAATCTATTTTTAATATCTTAATTTTTTTCATAACTCCATTATTGTGAATCGTTTTGAAAATAACTAAATGTAATCTTAACTATATGTGTTAGCTATTATTAAATTAAAGAAATAGTAAACAAAAATTAACATGAGGTGCTGCTTGTAAATTTAAATTAAAAATAGAAGGTATTGCTTGTAAATAAAGTTTTATTAGGGTGGCAGATGTAATTTTTTTTTAATAATACATATAAAGATTATAAATTTACTCATTTAAAGCTCAATTATGAGCTAACTAGTGGCTTATTAATTTGTTTAATTGATAATATGTTATTAACTATTACATAATCATTTTATTAATTTGATATTGTTGCTTATTTTTATTTTTGAATGATTCAATTTAATGAGAGGTAAATTATCATATATAAAGGACTTGTTAATTTAGTCATTATGATGCTCGATTATTAAGCTCAATAGTAGCTTGATACTCGATAGGTATGCAATCTTGAACAAGCTTGAATCTAGTTTGTAAATAAAAGGGCGTTGAGTATAGTTATCAAAAACTCGACTCATCATTTAAAAACAAGTTTTAATTTACTGAAGACAATCTTGAATATGAATAGAGTCCGACTTCACTTGACTTGACTTGATTGTTTCTCGATTAAGGCTAACAATTAGTTGAGTTTGAGTGAGTTGCCTTTAAATCAAATTTAAACTTTTCGAATTCAAGTTAAGCTAGATTCACGTTGATCAAAATTTATTTAATTTTTGAGTTAAATAATGTTTAATTTCTAATCTTATTTTTTAATTTAAATGTTCAATTTACATATAATAGATAGTAAATATAATTTTTTTATTAAGCTTATAATTTTTAATTAAAAAATATATATTATGTTTGTATTTATGAAAAAATCCCATAAAAATAAATTACTTATGTAATCCATGTAAAAAACTAAATATGTACCATCATACACATATTAAGTCATTTATAAATTGAATTAATTCTATTTGAAATGCGTTAATTTAGAATTATAAAAAATTTAAGTCGAGTTTAAGTTAAATAAAATGCGAGCAAATTTGAAATGAGTTTGGAATTTAGAACATAATGCTCACCCCGACACTAGCAAGTATTATTTGTGCATCACGCGAAACACGCCAGCCATTCACTCGATGGTAAGTGAATTCTACACTTGTGCTGCCAGTGACGGCGAGTGAACGGAGCGCACAGCTGGAAAATTCAGTCACGCCAGCAACGTGGCCTGACAGAACTGTTCGGTCATGTGCTCTAACTGTTTGTTGTCGAGCGGAGAGTTCGCCGGTGACATACGATGCATTGTCATTCGCGAGTACTTTTATGTATCGTATGTAATAATTTCTCCAACAACTCTACTAGATAAGGTTGGTTTGGCTTCTTTGATTGGGGCTACAGGGAAGTCATGTGGTCTAGTTGGGGGACCAGACCTGAGCCCATGCTGCCAGTGCTGGCTCATGGTGTGACAGATCTATAACTCACACCATGCACTGCTGAGCCCTGACAGGCTGAAAACTCTGTTAACTTTAGTTGGGTCCATCAAACATCAAATTACCTGGATTTTCTTTTTTTTTAATTTTATTTAATTAAAAATCAAATGATGTTACTAATTAAAAATAATTACCTACATCTCACCTCACGTAATTTAATTTTATTTATGTCTTACCTATTTATTCTTAGTTAATTATGCTATGTACACTCAAAATCTTACATACACACATTTGAGTTAAAACTTAATCAAAATCTATTTAAAAAAAATTGTTAGTAAATTATTAAAATTATATTTTTATTTTTAATAGTACATATTTTTTTTCTTACTCAATACCACACTAAAGCGTTGATTTATCCTAAAATCAATTCACGTCGCAGATGTTTCCTTTCTTTGCTGCCACCTAAACATTAAGATTTTAAGATTTTCACTCAAAATATATTTAAATATCCTTAAAATAATATGATGAACGACCCAGATTTTTTGTAATCTAACTATAATTAGGTTATTGAAAAATTATAATTACTCATTCTAATAGAAATAAGTTAAAATATGTGTATGTAAGATTTTATAATATTTTGAGTGTGCATAACGTAATTAACTAAGAATGAATGGGTAAGATATAAATAAAACTAAATTGTGTGGCATGTAGGTAATTATTCCTACTAATTATTAAAATTTAAAAACTTTATTTATTCATATCTTATTTTATTTAAAAATGATATCAATTTTTTTTTTAACTCTAAAGTCAATTCAACACTCTGTGCAATTCAGTTTAACACAATCTAGATATTCATGATATATAAATGTTAGTATTATTTAAATATTTTATATTATTTTTTAATAATATTATATTAAAATATATTAATTGAGAATGAGACTAATTTTACATATTTTTATTATAATTAGGATGACATTGATCTAAATATTATTTCAATATAATAATTAATAAAATTTAAAAATCAAATGTAGTATCACAATGCTTATAGAACTCCCCTAATCAATACATATTTAAATTGTTTGAATGTTTATTTAAAAAAAATTATACATATGGAGGAATTAATTACATTATATATATATATATATATATGTGCATGTAAATAATTTATTGATCGGTTTACTTAAATGTATATCACCAGATAGTGTTATAAAATCATGTTTTTAGTTAAACTATTTTCATATATTATAAATAATTATCTAAAACTTTTGTTTGCATTTTTGACAGTTATTATTTGGATTTGCCTTGAATTTTCTTCTAAATTATATATAAATATATACTTATTTATTATTAATATTTTTAGTTAATAGTTTTTTTTAAGTTATACTTAGTGCATGACTCATTGGGATTATTATTTCTAGGAGCAATTTTATACATACCTTTAAAATGTTTCTAAATAATATATATATATATATATATATATCATAAATCTTTAAATTATAGAATGAGGGATTTAAATGTGTAATGCACTTAAAATATTTGAGAAAATGTGCAAATTTTAACTTATTTTCTATAACAATTTACATATATACCAAAAATAAAGTCTCTTAATAAGACGTCTTCCATTCAGATGAAATTGTTTAGATGAAATTACTATTTTATTTCACTTTTATTTTTTATAAAATAATTATCTTTATATTTATTTTAATGAAATAGTTATTTCATAGAATAGTCATTCCTCCTACCAACCAAAGAATAATTATTTCTTGGCTATTCCTTATACATTAAAAATATTATTTTAAAATTACTATATTTGATAATACATGAAATACTATTTATTATTAATTTAAATACTCATGTGGCCAAATATTTAAGATTATGTGAGGAATTAAAAATATAAAATCATAAGAAATTGAATCTTATTCTCCGTACTAAATCTATTATTTATCATCATTTATAGATCTTGTAGTAATCGTAAGGATTAATAGTTAGGCTGGCCAATAGAGAGCCGCAATATCAGTATCAGATAAGAATCATTGCTGATGTGGCTCTCCACTCTTGGTTAGTCGAAAGTCGGTCAATCGAATCTAATAAAATTTTAGTGGGGAGAGATTTTGTTAAAGATAAAATAATAAGTATTTACCTTAAATAGAAAATTAGATATTTTTTTTAAAGTTTGAATCCACTTAAATTTCAAATTGAATAATATGACTAGGAAAAAAAATTAAGATCAAATTTGAATTAAACCAGTTTAGGTTTGGTTCATACAATGATCTCAATAATATATATATATATATATATATTCTTGATAAGTGCACGAAAATCCTAATTCCTATAATTTATGATTTTATGATGATTAATGAATAAAATTAATTTTTTTTTTTTGGATTTAACACTTGCCTTTCGTTTTGAATGAAAATAAAAGGAGTTCAACAAGTCTAAAATTGGTTCAAATTTGAGTTAAGTTATTCGAGTAGGATAAGTTTTGGATCTAGCTTAAATCTACCCGTTAATCTTATGCATTTGATCGTTTATATTATTGAATTAGTTTTTGGCTCAAAATGAACTATAAAAAAATGCTAGACATTTATGAATTTAAAAAATATCAAAATAAGAAAATCATGTAGCCATATTTGTCATTAATGTGTGGTAGGGGTTTTAGGTGGAAAGCTAATTAAGGAAATCTTTCATAATTAAATTTAATTGGGACCATATAATTTGCAATTATATAATTGATATCATGATCAAGAAAGTGACAGGAGGAAAGCAAAGCTAGTAAATATGATCATGGTGAGCCTAAACTTGACGATTATTATCCAAAGTTTTGATGTCGAAGATGAACACTGCGATTTTGTTTGAAAAAGAATACAGCTCGCAACATACCTTCAGAAAAAGAGAGAGAGAGAGAGCAACAAAGAAAGCAAAAGAAAATAATATGTGTAAAGCTGACTGTTTGAAATGATCTACGAGATTAATTTGATTTGAAAGAGAGAAAAGGAGATCACTCGAATGCGCACGAAGAATTAGAATCTTGTGTCATAAAAATCTCTATTATTGTCGTCATTCCCATCTTGTGCTAATACGTAAGCTTGAGGATGTTGAGGATATTAGAATGATATATATACTGCATTGTAGCAGTATCTCAATAATTATGCCTCTAATGTCTTAAAAATTTATCGAGAGGTAGCAGGACGTGTCGGGATGGAATAATATTGTCTTGCCTTATAATCATTCGCAAATATTTTTATTTTGCTTAACTATTCGAACGAGATAATTTATTCTGGCTTAGACCAATTGAGAATTTTTAAAGTAATCAAGTTGTCAAACTGATTTGTGAGATGCCACATGATTGGCTTAGATTAATTAATATGCGGCTACTTCATTATACATATAGAAAATTAAATGAGGCGTGATTTTAAATTTCACTTGAAACCATCAAATAAAAAAGTCAAAATTTCAATAATAACAAAGAACGTTACAATATTTCTCCCAAAATATGATGCTGCGAGATTAATTATTCGGTGAAAAAAAACATCAGCACACACATCAACAACAACAACAACAACCACCAAGCCTTAATCCCACTAGGTAGGGTCGGCTATATGAATTCTTTGTTTCCATTGCGCCCTATTAGTTATCAAATTCTTATCTAAGTTTAAGTAACTAAGATCACTCCTTATAGTTTCTTGTCATATTTTCTTTCGTCTCCCTCTTCCTTTTTGTACATGGGCAAAATCCAATAATTCAATTTTTCTAACTGGAGCTTCAATCGGCCTACAATTTAGATGTCCAAACCATCTAAGCCGACTTTCTCTAAGTTTATCCTCAATTGGTGCAACACGAACTTTCTTTTGGATATACTCATTTCTCATTCTATCCTTTCGTGTATATCCACACATTCACCTTAACATCCTCATTTCTGCAATATTTATTTTATTTGTATATTTTCTCTTTGCAGGCCAGCATTCAGCACCATATATCATCGCTGGTCTTACTACAGTTTTATAAAATTTACCCTTAATTTTGGATGAGATTTTTCTATCGCACAACACACCAGAAACATTTCTCCATTTTACCCATCCTGCTTGAATCCTGCTAATAACATCATTATCTATTTCGCCATCATTTTGTATAATTGATCCAAGGTATCTAATGCGCTCACTCTTCTTGATAATTTGATCACCAATTGTCACATCTCCAATATAAGTATTTCTTTCTTGACTAAATGTGCACTCCATATATATAACATCAACACACACATCAATAGATAAAAATAATAAGTCAAGATTTTCAAACGAAAGACACAACAAAAGAATGAAAAAAAAAAACATGCTCGCGGCTCAAAAACAATGAGCACAAAGTAGAATTAATCTAGATTCTCGCCGAACTCTCTAACTAAGAAGCTATTAGTTAATGCCACAGTAGTAGTGGAGATGCATCACATTTCTTGATCGACATGGGCTTGTTAGCGGAGGCCGCTAGGCCTCCGATCGAGGCTATGTCGTGATATGTACAACACGATTAAAACAAACGAGTTAGTAAAACAAACGAGTTAGATTTATTCGGTAATTAATATTATAGGCAAACGACACGTGTACGGTTGAGATGAATTTGAAGAATTATAAACAATGGATGAGGTACTGTGAGAGATTCTTAAACGAGACCAACCTGATCAGACCCAGGTTGGCCAGTTAATAAACAAGTACAATAAGTTTAACTACATGAGAATCCTCGCCTCTTCCACGCGGTCCAATGGCTTCTTCCTCCCCAGATATCAATCTCCAAAGCTGCCATTTTTATACTATTTCTTCACCCCATCAATTATCCTTATCATGTCCCTCTTTTCTCCCCGGCTCCTCGGAAGTCTCCTCCTACTTCTGAGTCTGAATCTGGCTCTGTAAGTGGATTTTATGAAGCTCCTCTGCGACGTCTGCGGCGGAGCAGAGGCCGCCGTCTTCTGCAGCGCGGACGAGGCCGCGCTCTGCGCCGCGTGCGACCGCCGAGTCCACCAAGCCAACAAGCTTGCAGGGAAACACTTCCGCTTCTCACTCCTCTCCGCCGGCGGGGGCGGGGGAGGGAACCCGCTCTGCGACATCTGCCAGGAAAAGCAGGGGATCGTGTTCTGCAAGGAGGACCGGGCGATTCTCTGCCCGGACTGCGACTCGGCGATCCACCAAGCCAACCGACTCACCATGAAACACTGCCGATTCATCCTCACCGGAATCCGTCTCTCGGCGGAGCCGGAGCTCGATGGCGGCAGTGCCGCAGTAGAGGCCCCCGCCACGGGCCCCGTCGGCGGCAGCGTCTGCGCGGACCAGATTGGCAGTACTCTGTCCGCAGTGGAACCAGTGATGAGCGGCGGCGGCGGCGGCGGCAGCAGCATCTCGGAGTACCTGACGAAGATGCTGCCGGGCTACTGCGTGGAGGATTTTCTCGCCGACGACTCCCTCGTCGCCGCCGGCGACCCTTTCTACGAGGTATGCGGTCGGCTGCCCGTTCTTGTTTGTGTCGAACACTCCGAAAATCTCCCGTTAACAATTAAATTTTATTAGATAAAAAATGATGAATTAAACTGTTTATTCAGATCTACACATTATGACACGTGCAATAATACTAAATTTACAATCTATAACACTAATCAATTTATTAATTTAATAAATTAAAGATCAAAATTATAATTTATTAACTTGGAGATATATTGACGGAGAGAGACGGAGCGACATGCAATGTTTCAAGTTGAGAATATTGATGTCAGAGAGCTAATAATCACCCAGAAAAACACACAAAAATTTAAGGTGATTCAGGGATGGTTTCCTCTGCGTTCAACGGAGAGTCAGCGAAAAAAATTTCACTAAAGTTCAAAAAGGCTTTGGTCAGAGGACCAATATAAGAGAAAAAATAAAAAAATACAAGCTTTGTCTCCGATGATTCTCGAGGGAATCCGACTCTCTTAAGTATTCTCTTTTGTCTCAGGTGCTGTTTTTAACTCGTCTCTTCTCTCTGGGATTCTGCCCAGAGGTATTTAAAGGTGTGCTATAGTGGAGCTCAACGATTTTTTTAGAATAAAATGGAATATTATATATTATATCTACTGAATTCATACTGTTAGCCTCATTATTGTTGACTCTGGAAAAACTATTAATAGTGGTCAGGACACACGAGTCCTTGTTTCAGTGATTGGTGGGAATCTTCACTTAGTGGAAGCTATGCTGATGTGGCAATTTTCAGTGGATTGAGACAACAACATCGACAGCTGGCAATGAGCAGATATCGTGGTTGATATTACTGTGAGGCGCTGAAGCTCAAATATAGTGGCCGGAATCAGAGATCTGTAAAGGCAAAGTATGATTAGTCAAAGGTTACGTCCTATAAAATAAACATCGTACATGACGACGGATAATAGAAATTAAAAAGATCTTTGAGTGCCATGTGTATGGCCTAGATGCGACGCTGAATCTAGGTGTAAACAAGATAGTAACATCTCTATATTAGAAATTACGGTGATGTATTGGGAGATCACTATTATTGAGATCTTGAAGTCCAACTCTTTCCTTATTGGGAGAGCACCACTTTATTAAATTTAATTACTCATTATTTAAAAGTAAAATAAATTAATGTATCCTTAAAAAATTAATTTGAAAAAAATTAAAATTTTACAATTACTAATACTTCTAAGCACATCCAAAATAGACATTTTTTTAATTTTTTTTGGCATTTTGATAATATTTAATATTTAATATTTTTTTGAGAAACTTTTACCTAAAAAGAAAAAAAAAGGAGAGGTCAATTAAGACATGAATTTTATTGATGATTTATTGTCCTATTATAAGGACTTGCTTTAATGAATTTTTAAAAAAACGTAGATGAATTTATTTGTTTAAAATATTTACTGAATTTCTTAGTTTTATAGGGTTAATTACTTCAGTATCATTAAAATCTTGTTAGCGAGTCTGCCAGAAGCTGCAGAACGACGAGCTGCTTTCTTTCGTGGAGGAGAGTCTCGCCGGAGCCGGAATAGCACCGGCAGCAGCGTCGCCAGCGGGAACAGAGGCGGGTGATCATCGGGGGTTTCCCATCTGGTTTCCGTACGTGCCGGAAATTCCACCGCTGCCGCCCAAAGGGATCAGCGATGGCTGCCACCTCTCCGCGGCGGAGGCGCCAGGCAGGAAGCAGTGGAACGAGGACGGGTTCACGGTGCCGGAGATGCTGCCGGCGACGGGCACCAACAAGAGGGCCCGGAGTTCGGCTAATTGGTATTTCTGAGCCGCCGCCCGCTGCGTCTTCTTGTTGAAATTTTCTTTCAAAATCAGACCTAACTGAACGAACATGCACTACGAATTGTGAGTTTTTGTAGTTTCAATCTTCTGTTTTGTATTTTTTTTTTCAATCTTCTGTTTTGTATTGGCTGAATTAAAATAAAATATAAAATTATTGAAAAAACTTTTTAGTTAACTTTTAATTAAATTTTGATAGGCCATGTTTGGCACTAAAACAGAATCAAAATAGTACTAATTTAAAAAATAACAATAATAATAATAAATAAATTATTTTAATTATTCTACACAAATTTTAATATAAAAAAATAATATTTTACTTCACATATTCAATAATTTTTAATAAAAATATAAATTTTATTTCACATTTTAGATCAAAATACTCGATTTAAATATTTTGGGCTAAAAATGTGAAATAAAATTGATATTTTTATTTTAAATTGTTGAGTATATAAAGTAAAATAATATTTTTTATATTTAAATTTATATAGAATAATTTAAATTTTTTTTTTATTATTATTATTTAAATTAATATTATTTTAATTCTATTTTGATTCTCGTGTCAAACAGAGCCTTATAGTTTTTAAAAATTTATAACAGTAAAAATGAGAGAGAGAGGAGAGCCAATTTTTTTAAAAAATTTAATAACAAATATTGAAGATTTAAATGATAAAATTAAACATTTATAAAAGATAAAAGCAAAAGGATTTTCATATTATATTAATTAAAATCTAAAAATTAAAAATTAAAAAAAAATAGAAATCAAGAAATAATATTTTTTATTTTTTTATTTTTTAGCAAGCACCCTCTCCACACGGAGGTGGCTGTCAATGCATTCAAAGCATGGATTTTAGAAAATAATTGGATGGCATAGTCTTGCCAATGCCAGCTCAATCAGTTGAACCAGTCAGTTAAACTGACGTTGATTCAACTTTATGATTACACCATAAACATTTTCTAGCTGTATAAAAACACCACAATGGCTTTCAAAAAAATTGAAAAATTAGCTTAAAAAAAATAGAAAAATGGAAAAATTTAAAATAAAAAAAACCTAATATTTCAGATATTTACCGGAACCAACCCAATTTTAATGCAATTTTTGTTTCATGGATGGGCCGACCTAGGGGTGTCAAAAATATCCGAAGCTCGAAAACTCGGTCGGAACTCATTCGATTTTTGAATCGACTCGAAATCGGTTCGAAAATTTTAAATCGAATCATAAGATATGGACTTTGGCTCAAAATTCATTTCGAATCGATTTCATAATTCTATTTGGTTCGAAATTATATGTATAACATAAATAATATTGATGTATAATATAAATATATATAAAAATAAAATATCATTATATACAATTTAGCTAGTGATTTAATAGTAAAGTGGAGGAGATTTAAGATTTATTTTTTTCGAGGTCTAGGGGTCAAATCTTCTTAAACACATAATTTTTTAATATTTTTTTACAATTACGAGCCGATTCAAATCATGATTCAAGCCGGCTCGAATCATATCTTATTTTGATTTCGGACTGATTTCGAGACGAGCCGAACACGAAATTTCTGATTTCGAGTTACCTTCAAAACTCTAAATCGGTCCGATAGTAGCCCTAAGCCAAATCCGGGATATGGGGCGGTTCAAGGTTGTATCATGTTTGGCTATCCAGTCCAGTTTGATTCTAAAAACCTCGAATGAAAGGGAGATAAAAACCTCAGATTAATTCCATGGAATTAAGTGAGAGATTGCTCTGAGTTTCATTAATTTAAATACAGGCAAAAAAATGGGTACCTTCAACAAGCTGTGATCACCTGTAATCAAATCAGCTCACAGTGTCCATCAGGACTCGAATCCGCACAATTGTTGGCTACTGAATCAGCACTCGTAACTCGAAGCTTCTTCAGTTGTCAGTTCTGGCTGCAACATTAAGCTGGAAATGAATGAAAAGTGAAGTAATAATAGCTTGAAACGAAAATGTTGCAACAGTAATATTCCTAAGTCCCCGACCAAATCAGGATCAAAGTGATACTAATTTAAATAATAATAATAATAAATAAATAAAAATTTTTAATCATTCTATACAAATTTTAATATAAAAAAATATTATTTTACTTCACATACTCAATAATTTTTAATAAATATATATACTTTATTTCACATCCTAGACCAAAATATTCGAATCGAGTATTTTTGTCTAGGATGTAAAATAAAATTAATTTTTTTATTGAAAATTATTGAGTATGCGAAGTAAAATAATTTTTTTTATATTAGAATTTGTGTAGAATGATTAAAATTTTTTATTTATTATTATTATTGTTGTTTTTTAAATTAGTATCATTTTGATTCTGATTTGGTCCTGATTTAGTCCTCGCGCCAAACAGAGCCTAATTAGATCTACAATATTTGTTACTGACCTGATATTGGGTAAAGTGATAGCTTTTGCTTTGCCAAGGAGCTGGGTGCAGATTGTTTGATTTGAAATTAAGAAACTTGCTCTAGTATCGCTTGAATTTTAGTTCATGTGAAATCAACTCAACTTCGTTACAAAGTCGTAGACGAGTTGCTTAAAATGAAACCAATACATTCATTAATGTGCCATGAGTGCAAGTTGGTGATGATTGGAATAAGCTTGAAGACAAGTTGCTCAAAGACAAGGAGATTTTTCGTGGTTGAGGACCATGTCGAGGAGCCATAGGATCTTTGGCTTAACGAGCTCTTACGGAGAGCTTGATCTAACCACCAAAACACACTCAAAATCCCTACACTCTAAGGCCCTGGCAATGGGCTAAAAATATTTTATTCATGACCAAAATCTTAAATTTATTTTAAAAAAACTTAAAAAATTATTTTATATCTCATCTCACATAAATTCTAACATTGAACAATCACTTTATTCACATCCAACACAATTCTCAATAAATCAATCAACTTTATTTCACATCCTACATAATTTTTAATATAACCAACTTACTTTATTTCACATCATACACATTTTTCAAAAATAGCTAAAACTTCTAACCAAATCTTCTTCTTTTTTCTTATTACCAAATAAAGCCTAAGATTGCTACAGAGTTGCACCATAGTGTGCTCAACTGACACTGTATAGTGAAATTCACAAAAAATCACAAATAATTTATATGGCTAGATAAAGTAGCGTTTCTCTATCTCTATCTTATCACTTAAATCCAAGAGAATTCCAACACAATGCAATGGAAAACTGATCGAAAATGAAAAGAGATGCAAAAAACCTAATACGAAGAAAGAAAATAGACCAATCAAGAAGAACGCATTAAATTTATGTGACAAACCCTAAGTAAGCAAGAAATTACGACCCCACTTGAGAAAATATTTACTATTCTTCAAGAAATTTCAGAGAAAAAACTAGAACTCATAATCTTGCTCTCTCAAAGCCACAATGATCGGAATATATAAGTTTGGACGTACATAAAGTATCTATAGGAAAAAAATAACAGCAAATTTGAACTCGATTCATGGTGAATCACTTTTTGTCACACCACCCTGTCCATTTGCCTTAGATTTCTTTGGGCGTTTGATTCCACATGGAACAAACAAGTCGTTTCTCATCTAATCGGGCCATTCGGTCACTAAATCGGACGAGCCAATCTTCCTATTGTGGCATCAGTTCCCAAAAGGGTCCAAGCCTTGCCATACTTCATAGCCAATTAGTGTGATGTTGTAATTTTCATGCTATAAAAGATCCATACTTCACACTCCCACCAATCTCTTACTTAGATAATTGATCTTCGATGTTTGCCACTAATACATGTTCTTGTATAGCCAACTTCTTCAACATCTCCCTACTCTGGATGTGACAATGCCTTATCAATCAACATGGGGGCCAACTGAGGCACTATATAGCCTCTGTTTCTCTATAAAAATCACCTTGACAAACATGTCGGCTAGGAACTTCTCGGGAAAGAAGACTTGTCCTCCGTATTCTATGGAAAGGCTACTTTTGGCCTAGTAACAGGTCAACAAAATGAAGTGGAGCACATTTGAGATCAAGTGTTGAACCCAAGCCAGCATCAGTGAAGGGTAGCCTCCTTTCCTTTAGAAAAAGAAAATTTAAGAAAGAAGGAAGGACTACTTTCAAGTTAACTTAATTGAATCTTTATTTAAATACCAGGAGTTTGAAGCTTTAGTGAAATGCTAAATATCATCACCAATGCCTTGCTCTACTTAGTAGTTCCTGTTATCTCTCCTTCCCCCACCCCCACCTCTACAAACAAAATAATTTACTTCTATACCTAAAGGTCTAGCACTTATTGTACATGCCAAAACACCTCCCACTCTCTCCCAACAGACGTTATGTGCCAAAACATCATTCATTTGAATAATATTTCAGATGACAGTTCATTTAGAATCACAACTATTTTATTTATTGAAATCAAACTAAATATATCATACCAGTCGTCATGATGCACAGGCAGGAAGAATATATGATCCCAATTCATCATTTAACTGGAAAGATCATTGCTGTGGGCTCTGAAAAGCTTGGACTATGTTTTCTGTTCTTGACTGGATGCCCTTAATGTACTCAGTAAGAATACGTTGCTGGTAAGAGCCTCCTTCCTATGGACAAAATGCATTAAGAAATCAAGGCTCTAAGAAAGCTGTATGGAAGCACCAATTTTTTTTTATAGAGGAAATAAACAACCGTGCGAATCAAGATCCGCTCGATGCGTTTTTTTATTACAGCATAAAATTCATCGTGTGTAACCCTCCCCTTTCCTAGTGTGAGTCCCTCAATTAACAACTTGTTCCAATTCTCTTCAGGAGCTGTGCAGAATATGCAAGATAAGAATTAGATCAACTCAGTTGAATAAGCTACAAAAACAAGCATTTGTAATCAAGAAGATTAAGTGCTGAAGTTCCAACTAGTATGTTTTAAAATAAAAATAGATGACAATTTGCCAATACAGAAGGTTAAACAGATTTCTCAATGTAGTCTCCACGATGACATGAAGACAATAAGTAAGCATCAAATAAGTTGAATAACTGTATTTAAAATTTTTTCAAATTGCTGCTAGATCGTGACATTTATTGCATTTACAACGTTGCATGACCATAGCTGTAAATGCCCAAACTCATCAACATCATCATCATCAACCTTATCCAATCTATTTGAGGCCAGCTTTATGAATCCTCTTTTGCCAGCATATTGAATACAACATGTGATGATGACTCCAGCTTATACAAGAGTAACAAGACAGCAGTTTGTGACAGTAAATGATGATGGAAACATGCGATAAACAAATATAACTTAATAATACAATTTTCATACAATGAATGACAGGAAACAGAGACCAGTTTCAACAGCAGATTGAAACATACAGCTCATGTCAATAATCATCATATCTATTTCCTTAAAAATCAATTCACACAACAAACACAAGCCTTTACATGGAGCTTCTCCTAGCCAGTGGGAAAGGAGCTTGCCTAAAATCAAGGGATCTCAGGATCAAATTCACATCACCACAATTCCCAATTGATCAAATTCACATCACCACAATTCCCAATTGATCAAATTCACATCACCACAATTCCCAATTGATCAAATTCACATCACCACAATTCACAATTGCGGTGGGGGGAATTGTGGTGTTTGTGGCAAAGAAATAATGCAAAAAAAAAACAAACAAACAAATACAAGCCTTTACAATTCAATCATAATAACATCATATGAAGGTTACCCTCTATAACAGTTTCAAGTAACTTCTCAGGTAAAACTACCTTGCCACCTGCAGAAAAAATTAAGAGCATTATTATTATTGTTGTTACTTATTATTTTGATAATGAAATTAAGAGCATTATGAAAGTAAAGGTATGAACTTAAAAAGGATTGGCACTGCACTGCAAGCAGAAGGAAAGTTTCAGCCCCAAGAGCCCCAATGGCTAAGCATGTTTGATGATAACAAACCTTCAATTGTACCATCTGACTGTGTTAGGTTGAGTGAAAATTTAAAAACAAAAGCGAAGCGAAACACAGATAGAAGATGAGCTTGAAGGAAAGAATACCAAGGATAAGAATGCTCAAATGATCTCTCAAAGATGCACTGAAGAAATAAATCAAGCTTATTCTTGAGGCTTATAAAGGAATTTGTGTAAGGGTGTGAGTTTAGATCCATGAGTCATCATTTCATGAAAATCTAGTTTAAGTGTAAAAATCTATACTTTTTAAAAATAACACTTAAAATTGCCTACATACCTTAAGAACACTTTTAATACTTTGATACAAATGATGGATAATTCAAGGTTTAACATTTGATAAGTAAAATCAAAATCAACAACAACAACAACCAAGTCTTTATCCCACAAAGTAGAGTTGTGATGTGAGACGAGAAAATGTGAATGATATTTTAAATTTGTAATTCAGCAAAATAAACTGATAAATTATTTTAAATAAGCGTAAAAATATTTTTTAAATCTTGTTAATTGAATTATTTTCAAATTAAAATTAAAGTGTATTGTCTGATAAATAAGAATTTATCAAATTAGATTAAGTCAGTCAATTGAAATTCAACAGATTAAATTCAAGGTTCAGAAAATAGGACAGATATCTCGTAGATAAAATTCAACAATAATCTTTTGTCAAATTTAAGTTTAGGGTCACACAATTAAAGCTAGATCAAATAATCAAAGTCACACAATATAATTTCAATTGAATCGAGAATCAGCCAATAAATAATTTTCGAGAAGATTATACATTTGGTTGAGCAATCTGAATTCCTAAACTGAAAATTTTGAGCATGTTGTCACTCGGTGAGGGAGGAGTGATGTGGGTGCGGGCGGGAGCGTGGGCATGCGAGCATGAGTGCGCATAAGAAGCGATAAGCTGAGCAAGTAGCGCGGGCGTGCGAGACAAAAGCCGCAGAAATGTGCGCACAAGAGTTCTGCTGCGTGGTGCAGAGGTGTGGAGCCTGGTCGAGTAGCGACGAGTGCACAGTGGATCAGCGAGGCCGCAAGCTTTTGTGCATAGCAAGGTCGTTGCTAGTGACGGCGCGCGCTAAAGCGCGTGGCTAAACACTTGGCAAGCTGGGATCGCTCTCACGCATGGGCGGCAAGTGACTGCAATTATGGTTGCAATCACGCGCATGAGCGAGATGTGGTAACTACTTTTCATAGAAAGGAAGGGGAGAGAGGGGCACAGAAAAATTTCTTTCTTGTTATAGGAGATAACTAGGCTATTTGAGAATTCCCACCAAAATCTAACCTTACCATTTTCTTCACTATAATATCAACTCCTTAACTCAAATCTAGGCACTCAGAAAACTTTTAACTTATTTTATAATCAATAATAATCAACTAATATAATGCTGAACGACTTTTTTATATAGAAAGATCCTATAAAAAAATTTAAAAATACAATACTAAATGATGAAAATAAAATATCAAATAAATATGAAACAAATATGAAACTAATTCTATTACAATAAAATAAAATCAGCTCTAAATACGATGGGTCTTCAAATCTCCCAAAACATCTTTGAATCTTCATTAAATTAAATCAAATTTGAATATAAGTAATATGAAAATCTCTAATTAGCTCTAATCGATTTAAATTTGACTTATAATATCATCGTAGCTATTAGATTATGCTGATTTGTATCTCCACCAAGTTAGCTACATGAATTCTTTGTTTTCATTGCACTCAATTAAATAACAAGTTATCGTTTATCTCCAAATAAGTGAAATCATTTCTGATAGTATATTATCATGTTTAATTTGATTTTCCTCTTCCTCTTTTAACACGAAAAAAATTTAATAGCTAGTCTATTTTTAGAACTTCCATCAAACAACGATTTATATATTCAAATCATCTAAGTTAACTCTCTGTGAGATTATCCTCAACCTTTTCATGAATATACTCATTTCTCACTTTATTCTTTCGTATATGTCAACTCATTCACCTTAACATTCTCATCTCCATGACAATTATTTTACTTGTATGTTTTTATTTTATAGACCAGCATTCGGCATCATATAACATTATTATTCTTATAAGTGTTCTATAGAATTTACCTTTAAGTTTGAGTGAATTTTTTATTACATAATACACCAGAAATATTTTTCCAATTTTTCATCCTGCTTGGATTTTTTTGATAATAGCACAATCTATTTAACTGTTATTTTATATAATTTGGTGAGGACACAACGTTATCGGATAGTCAATTTATTCCAAGCAAAACCTATGACGTACGAAATCTCACTATGTAGTGTCAACCTGGATGGATAATTGACATCAACAAATTTAACAATAGACGTGATTGATGGCTAATTAAATGGATTGGAATTTCTTATTTAAATCAATTAATTAATTTGAATAAGGATCTTTCAAATTTTGAGATTATTTTATTTACTTTCTTTCCATTTTAAATATCACATTTATTTTCTTTTATTACTAAAATTATTTCTACAATTTGAATTTTAATTATAATAGGTCTATATAAAAGTATGGACTAATATTATTTATTCTTAATCCTGAAATGAAATATATTTGGGTTAAAATCTATATTACATCCCAGTGAAGGGAGAGGCCTAGGGTAAAAATACTTAAATATCTAAAGAAATTAAGGTATTACCCCAACTCTTCTCTTAATCTTGCTCACTAATAATCCAGGCCCTTCATTATAATATTTTCCACTAAAAAATAAATCCCTCAGCTCCCTATTGCTCTTTCTGATCACCCCCCTCCCGAACTTTCGCTCCGCCGTCGCAGGCAAACTGCTTGTTCGTTGTCACTGGTTGCTGATTGTATGCAGTCAAATCTGCATTGTTTCGCCTACAACACCGATCTGCCTAGCGCCCGGCACCTCACTCGACACCTCCACTGCCATTTGCATCACTCCCATCGGGAAGTTCGCTTCCTTGCAACTACTGTCGCCCCGTCTGTCTCCATTTTCATCCGAGAGACAACGATGCGCCCAGCTTGCTGCATCATCGCGGCCCAATGTTCTCATCGTGCATTGGCGTTCTCTGCCAACTAGCTAATGCGCGGACTTCATCTCAGACCGTCCGTGCTCGATCCACTACCTATTGCTTCTCGACGACCGCTGCCAACGATCCACTACCTACTGCTTCTCCCATCGTCTGCTACCATCCCCTCCACTAGGCCTGTCAACGGATCGAATACAGGTCGGGTTGACTCCGACCTGTATCCAAATCCATATATGCCGATCGAGTTATACATCGGATTGGGTCATGGTCGATCCATATTCTCTCGGGTCGGAAATCGAATCGGTTCAGAACTCGGGTTTTCGCATTTAATCCATTTACAATAAAAGTAGTTATTTTTAAGTAATTTTCATAATCAAATTTAAAATAAGGGAAGAATATTATATTTTTATGAATTAATTAAATATTTTAATATAAAAATTAATATTTGTAATATATATACATATATATTGTGAAATATAAACAGAGCACTATAAACTACAATCTACTAATATAATATGTAAGAATCTTTTATTAATTAATTATAGTGACTCTTTACTTGAGCCTTCCAACAAAAAGATTATTAGCCACAATATATCCCTGTATGAACTACAAATTCGATTACATAAACGGATCGGATTTTAAACGGGTCGGGTCAATGGTGATCCATATCCGATCCATTTATTTGTAAATGGATCGGGTCAGTAAAAAAAATTCATTTGGGGGTTTAATCAGATCGGAATTCGGATCGGATCGGGTCATGATCCGATCCATTGACAGGCCTACCCTCCACCACTGCCTCCTACTCCCGATCACCGCACCAGCACCGATCGCTCATGTTGCTCGCAGGGTTGGTTGCTTCGACTCGCCTCCGTAGTTTCGGATCCTCAATCCCAGGTATTTCTGAAAGTTAATGAATATTTCAAGTATTCTGTGAGATCTGGTGATGATTTCTATTATCAAGATTATTTGATTTGCTCACCTGTGAAACTTTAATATTATTGTGTCATTAAATTATTGTTGAGTTATATTTATTTGTGAGATTATTTACCTTTTACCAACCTCAGCTCTAACTTATTGAATTATTACTGCCTTAGATTTTGTGATAAACTATCCATATATTAATTGAACTTGTTTTTGAAATATTTAAAATTGATCTTTTCGCGAATATTGGAATTTCTTGATTATTACATAATTATCACCAGCATTTATCCTTATAAAATCTTATGCTCATTTGTTAATTTTATTTACTAATCTTTGATTAGGATTGCATCTGCATATTGTTCGCATCATAATTGAACAAAGACATTTAAATTGTTTACTCTTCCTGATAGCTTGATCAGCAATTATCATCTAACCAATACAAGTGCATTAACCTTGAATAAATTTGCACTATATATATTCAATTTTTGATCTGCAATGAAAATATCAATAAAAAATTTTAGACTCTAAAATATTCCTATAACTCAAGTTTCGCCTTGATTACATTTTTAATTTTATCAATGAAAATATCATCTATAAAAAATATACACCAATGTATTATTTTTTGGATATATCAAGTCAAGGAATCCATAACTAATGTAAAAAAATATAGACTTAAAACCGAGCCTTGGTATACTCCAACTATAATTGAAAAATCCCTAATTAAATCATTTTTGGTTCAAATATAAGTACAACCACTTTATACATGTCTTTAATAATTTAAATATAAGCAGTACAAACTCCTTTTTTTCTAAAATTTTTCAAAACACTTCTTTAAAAGGTTTATCATAAGCATTTTTTAGATCGATGAAAATCAAATAAAGATTTTCTTTTCTTTCCCTTAAACTTTTTCATTAAACCTCGCAATAAATGAATGACTTCCATAGTCAATCTACTAAGCATAAAATCAAATTGTTTCTATGATATCCTAGTATTATAACATAATTTCTGCTTGATCACACTTTTTTAAGTTATTAAAGTATAGTTCATTAATTTAGTACCTTTATAATTGACATAATAATGTACAATATTTTTATTCTTATAAATAAGTACCAATATATTATTTCTCCACTAATTTGATATCTGTTATTAAATTAAAATCAAAATAAAGGTTCAAAAACATTGTTGAATTCTAGAATAGAACATATGAACCGCTCTGTTAAATGATTGTCAGATCCATTAAATGGACGATCCAACCTTATCTTAGAATCAAAGACCGAAGAGATCACCTGATCCATAATATTTGTTTGATTCAGTAGAATGGAAAAGACAGATAGGACAGTCTAATCCATAGTGGAATGAAAAACATTCATTTCTTAGATTAGTTATAGTGAAGTGATCAGAAATTTGATTCTATGGTCAAACAATTTGACCAAAAAATAATACAAACGACTATTTTCTACCTAAGGTACTTGAACTAATAAGATGACCCAATCTTGCGATTTGCTGGTTTGAAAAACAAATTATTAATAATCTTATTGCTATTCATAAATAATAAATTATTGGTTTTAAATATTAATTCAAATAAAAAATTTGAATCCTTGCCATTTGTCTCAAATATTTTATAAAATTGAACCATAGATATCAAGAAGGCTCAGGAAGGAGGCAAGAAGCATGGAGAATAGAAATTGATGAACACAGCGACTACAAGGGAAGGAGAGGAGAGCTTGGAGTTCTTCAGACCATGTAGGAGATGGTTTCAGATTCATGCTCTTGAAGCCAATTGAAGCTGATTTAGAGAGGGGGCTCACATTTGGCTTCATCGATCTGGTCAGTCATGTTTGGCAAATGGATTTGAATTCACCTACAAATGGACTGAAACCACCCAAAACCGCAAATCAAACAGCACCTAAGTATCTAATGAAGCCAGGTCGTCCCACCTAAAATAAAACATGAATTTCAAGATGAAAACCAAAGCAGGAAATTAGGCAAGAAACCTACTGCACAGGCCTGGCAAAATCCTAGTTAGGGATAGTCCATCAAAACAGCACAATAATCCAAGAACATGATCAAGTCAAAGCCAAATTAGATTTTCACCATGATATCCCATGCATGAATCAGAGGACTCAAAAGTATGAATCTTTCACTCTATGAACCTTGTTTGGTTGGCAGACCAAAACCTCCAAATTCCTCCAAAACTACTTTCATCAATATATTATATTTATTTTACATCACATATATAATTAAATATTAAAAATCAACTTTAGTTCACATTCTACACATACTTCAATAAAAAAAATTAACTTTATTTTACTTCCAACACAATCCTTAATAGCAAAATATCTTTATTTCACATTATAATATTAAAAAAATTTCCTTTATCTTTCTATCTCATAAAATTTAAAACATCTCAAAAATATATTTCAACTAAGCAAGGCTGAAACATTGCCAGATATTCTATCGTTTAAATAAGCAAGTGATTACAAATGGTCAACTAGTTTAGCAAAATCATCCAGATGTAAATGCTTTTCTCCTTGAACAAAATGAACTGATTTACTTGGATGAACAGGTAATAAGCATGATTTATGTTAAATGACTACTGTAGTGATGACAATTTTGTATGAGAATAATGATGAGTAGATCATTTCATAATCATCTACAGTACTAAACTTCAATACTACGCAAGCTAAGTTACCAAGTTTGCATTTGATCAAGCCTACAGCACTGTCATTTAAGAAGGAAACATTGAACATGAAATAGATACTGATCACTGGACTAATATGAAATGCTGCTGTTGTATGAAAATCATTTTATATCTTGAGCGCACAAAGAAGGAAAATATCTCAGCTTTAAAAAGGGCAAATTTCCATGCTCACCAAAAAGTTCTTCGAAGTAACCATTATGATCCTTTTAAAGAAATGGAATACATGGTGAAAATGCAAATAAATGCTCACCTTTGTTAGCATAGCTTCGTTTACTAAGAACTTTGGAAGCATAAATCTGCAGAACCTTTTGCAACATAGCTACCAGACCTGGCTTATCTCCATCTTCTTTGGCCTGCAGTGCATGTGAAAAAGATCAGATAAAATCAAGAATGCTGAAATTAAGTAAAAGGGTAATGATGCCAATGAGATGCCAGACAAAAGCATGTAACTGGGTGAGAAATAGAACTTTAAACAACAGAATAAAACAAAACAAAACATGCAGAGAAAAAAAGAACTAACTGCAAAATAGTAGCAACACATGAGATACCATGCCAGTCATTTTAATCCATAAAACATATGGAGATTGATTGAACATCATAGTGGGTAATCTGAATTGCTATCAAACGAAGTCATCCATGCAAGGATATAATGCAATGTGTACTTGGGAATTTTGGCATAGAAAAACATAAAATGCTTCTTTATTAAATAAAAAAGTACAACAATGTTATGGCCATGCATAGAATTTTTCAATGGACAAATTTTCTTGTTCATGTACCAACACAAGACTAACGCATTGTTGCGGGTCCCAAGTCTCACATGAGAAACACGGAGGTTTGCAAGGCAGTCGATAGCCAGCATACAAATTGTCGAATCAAACATGATATAAATCCTTTAAGAAATTACGCAAAAGCTAGGATGTTTCGTGGAAACGACGTGTTGTATTGCCTAAATACAGTGAAAAATATGTAAGGACAACTACATTAGGCCCTAGGTTAAAATTTTTTGCCTTCAAAAAACAAAATGGGTAGAGGAGAAAGCTAAAAAAATGATGATTTAGGTTTCAAACTTTGCTAATCTAATAAGAATAGAACTATAAATAGAGTGTGTATAATTCTAGACAAGAGTTTGAAAAATCATATAATAGAAGTTAAGAAAAATGAGAATAGAATTATAAGTTTAAAAATTTTAATCAATGAGATAACTATCAATGATGCGTTGTAAGAGTATGCCGTATAAGTAGGTTTGGATGCAAGTATAAAGAAAATGTTTAGAATGATTTGAAAATTTTAATACAAGGGATGCTTCCGCAAGAATGCTAAGAAAAAATATTCATCGGAGGTTTAAATAGACATGTTGAAAGTACTGCTAAGGAACATAATAACATTCACAATGAGTATGATTTTTGAAAGACTAATAAGAAGGTAAAATTATTTTAGAATTTTTCTTATATTATAATTTTATGATTATTAATATTTTATCAAAAAAAAGAAATAAGCATACTATCACCTATAAGAATGGATCTTTAAGAATGAAAATTAATTATTTTCTTATAAAAAATAAGATCACTTAGATTATAAAGATTGTAAGATCATTTAAGTAAATAACTACTCAACATCGATCAATGGCCTTCGATTTCAAGTTAAAGAGTCAGAGAAGGAATAATAAGCCAAAATAATTTTTTTAAAATCGATAGTGAAATCTAAAGAATGGGAATAAATATATCTTTAAGAGAAAGGTTCTAAAACTTGTGTAGGGGGACATTGAAGGAAAGCTGATCTTATGCGGCTGAGAGTTGCTAACTATATTAGCAAGGTGATGAAGAATGTGCTGAGAGAATCTAAAAAAAAATTCAAATAATAAAAATGCTTCTTGATGGAAATAAAATGTATAACAAAGAGTTAAATAGAAGAATATATATTATAAAAATTAGTTTAAATACAAAATCAAAGAGAATTAGGAGAAATATAAAGTGGCTAAACGAGAGTTCAAGAATGTAATCTATAATACAAAGAATGTGGCTTTTAAATATGTATATAAGAAGTTGAATACTCAAAAAAAAGGAAAAACTTATATACAGAATCGTCAAGAGATATGAAGATAAAATTTGACTTAAGTAAAATGTATTAAAGATAAAAATTAAAAAAGCATTTCTCACGAAAAATAATATCCAATATAGATGGATGAATTACTTCAAAAGTTCTTCAATAAAGGTTATAAAATACGATTAATCTTATTAAACTTAATATCCAAAAATAATAATAAAATTTGCTCATATATCCGAGATATTAGTAAAGCTAAAATTTAATAGGCTTTAACAAAGATGAAGTATAGAAAAATAGTAGGTATAGATAACATCTTAATAAATATTTAAAAATATATGAGAGACGAAGGTGTTTCTTAACCCACAAGATTGTTTAATATAATTTTGAAAATTAAAAAAAAATATTGGTACATATTTAGAAGAATAACAATGATATGCATGATTTTGCTAATTATAGAAGAATTAAATTAATGAGTTATACTTTAAAACATTAACAAATGATTAAGTATAAAATACGTCATGATACTAGAGTATCACAAAACTAATTTGGTTTAATGTCAAGTAAATCCATTATGAAGCTATTTATTTATTGAGAAATTTAATGAAAAAGTTTTAGAAGATAATAGAAAAATCTATATTAGATTTTTACCAATTTAAAAAAGCTTAGAATAAAGTCTTAAAGAAAGTGCTTTCAATAATTTTAAAAAAGAAGAAAATTTATTTTATTTATATTCAAGTTATTAAAGACATAAATAAATAAATTATTTATTATTTTTGTACAGTTTGACTAAATATTTTTCTCTGACTGTTAGATTATACTAAAACTTAACTTTAAGTATAAATCTCTTTACATTGGTTATAAAAGTCTTGATTGAACGTATTCTAGGTGAGGTAATTTTATGTATACTTTTCGCAAATAATATTTTTTTTATTATTAAGACTAAAAATAAGACTAAGATAAAACTAAAATCACAGAAAAATACTTAATAATTTAAAAAAATTATATTAGTAAATCAAAAACTGAATATATAGAATGTATATTTAATCAAAAAAGAAATACTTGTATTAGTTATTTGATAATTGGTGATTATATTATCGAAAAGAGTGAGCATTTTAGATGCCTTAGATCAATCATACAAAATAATGATAAAATAGATAGTGATTTCATTCAATCTCCAAGCAAAATGGATATAATAGAGAAATACATCCATTATATTATGTGAATAAAAAATTTTACTCAAATTTAAAAGATAAATTTTATGAAACAATAATAAGATCAATAATAATATATGGTACTGAATACTAGCTTACATAAAAGAAAACATAAAAATAAAAAAAGTGCTAGAGTGAGATGATGGGTATACACAAAAAGATAAAATAAAAAATGAGTATATCTATGAAAAAGTTAGAATAATATCAATTAAAAATAAACTCAAAAAAAGTTAGTCAAGATAATTTGAACATAAAAATCATAGACTAATTGAACTTTCAATAAGAAAAATTAGGTTATTGATCTTGCCTATGTAAAAATGAAAAAAAAAAATAATTAAAAAGGACAAGATAAGAAACTATCAGAAATGATTTCATACACTTAGGCCCTGTTTGGCGCGAGGAACAAAATGATACTAATTTAAAAAACAACAATAATAATAATAAAAAAGTTTTTTAAACTATTCTACACAAATTCTAATATAAAAAAATATTATTTTACTTTACATACTCAATAATTTAAAATAAAAATATCAATTTTATTTCACATTCTAGATTAAAATATTCGAATCGAGTATTTTGATCTAGAATGTGAAATAAAATTTATATTTTTATTAAACATTATTGACTATGTGAAGTTAAATATTATTTTTTATATTAAAATTTGTGTAGAATAATTAAAAAAATTTATTTATTATTATTGTTGTTTTTTAAACTAGTATTATTTTGGTCCTGATTTGGGTCCTCGAGCTAAACAGGGTCTTAGAATTAAATGAGAATTTATTAATTAATAGAGTAAAGTGAAAACAAAAAATTTATATAGCTGACCTCACCTAGTGGGAAAAAGACTTAACGGTTGTTGTTATTATATGCACCAGCACGAGACTACTAAACAAAAGAATGTGGATTTCATTAATTGTTTATTGTGAAATTGGCTTGTTCTGCTTTGGATTACACATAAATATGAAAAGAACTAATCACAAATTGCTTTCCAAAAGGTGTTTCATCTAAAAACCACCATACAAGGAATATCATCTATCATAGACTGAAGTGTATAGTGCTTTTTCAAACAATGAGAAAAGTCCCGCAGAATTTACATTTAAATTAGCATTAATTAACTCAACAACAATATAAGATGATTCAAAGATTGTCAATCTTTGTAAACACCATTCTAACACCAGCACCTTAGTCCAAACCTTAACATCAAACTACCGCTGAGTTTTTCATGGTGATCAGCAATTGTAAGAATGAAAAAGGAACATATGGTGGAAACCAGTGGGGAAGATGAAGTGGTTAAAAACAAGGTAAAGATCTCATCCATTTCAACACTTGCGGGACAAACAGTAAGAAGCAACAAATGCAGTGACAGTATGGTAGCATATCATGCCCCTCATTTTAGTACAATTTCCTTTTAACATTTTATATTGCAATAATGGGTATCATGATGCGTTCATGCACTAGGTGCTATTAGCCATCCTAGCAAAAATAAACTTATAATTTGCAAAAGTAGAATAGAACTACTTATTTGTCCAAACAATAATTCATTTGAAATAACCACTCAATTGGATTTGAGTTAGCAATGTAATAGCAAAATGCGATGACATAAATTTTTGCCTCTAAACATATGCCATGAAAAAATCCACAAAAAAATGATACTTATCGCAAGATTATTAATTATTAGTCTATTAAAATATCTAATTAATCAAGAAATATAATATAATTTGCTATTCATGAAAATGAACCAACTTGTCGTAATTGTGCATTGACTTCCGCTAGAAATCCCTCATCTATCTGTCCCTCATGTTCCCTTTTATATATTTGCTGTGGAGAAAAGAAAAGAAATGTATAAGAAGTCAAATATGGAGTAAAACAATATCTCAATAAATTTACAAGAAATCAATCTGATTATGAAAATGTTTAACATTAGTGGTGTGACTTGAATTCTTTAATAATCATTTTTTTGAGAAGTTATTCATCAAGGAGACCAAGTTAGATTTTTTGAGAAGTCAAATGCTTTTGAGAGTTTCTTTTTTTTTTAAAAAAAAATTGCATTGCTGACGTTCAGGTTATTAAAGACAAGTATGAAGGAGTTGCATTTAGACACAATAAGGTTTGACTAAAAATTTCTCTATTACAATTAAATTACACCAAGTTTTAGCTTTAAATTCATATTTCTTAGCCTTGATTATGAAAGTCCTACTAAACACATTTAAGAAAATAAATCTTAACATATGCTTTTTTCAAATGATATTTTCTTATTGATAAGACTAGAGATGAAATTAAGACAACATTTAAGTTATAAATACATTAGAAAACTTTTATTTTAGAATGTCTAAAATTGAATTTATAAAGTACAAATTTAGTCAAAATACAAGTAGTTGCATTAGAAAGGCAAAAATTATTGATCAAGTTATCAAGAAGAGTAAGTTGTTTAAATACATCAAATCAATCATATAAATAATAGTAAAATAGATTGTAATGTTATTAGTACAATTTAGGTAGGAAGTATTAAGTGGAAGAATATATCTGATATTATATAATAGAAAATTCATACTCAGCTTTAAGGTACATTTTACTGGGACGTAGTAAAACGAATGATATTATATAGTATTGAATAGTGAGCTACAAAGCAGAGATGAATAAATACAATAAGTATCGTAGAGATGAAAATACTAAGATAAATAACGGATATACACAAAAGGACAGAATGTGAAATGAATACATTTTATAAGAAGATTAGAATAACCTTAATTAAAGATAAGCTGAGAGAGAGTCAGCTTAGATAATTTAGACATTAATTATAGATCATAGAAGCTTCAAAAAAAAGAGTTGGGTTACGAAACCTTTCCCAATAAAAATAAGAACAAAAAATTAAAGAGATAATAAAAAATTCTAAAAAATAATTTTGCATATTTAAAGATACATGAGGAGTTATTATTTGATAGGGTGCAATAGAAATAAAGGATTTATGTAGCCACTAAGTGGAATAAAAGCTCGGCTGTTGTTGTAAGTGGAGTAATCGAAGATATGGTTTTCGAGAGATGCTTGAAAATACCACTAACCATATACTCTTTAACCAACACTTTTATGTTCACACGTTGATGCAGGTATGACGTGTGAGCGGTTGCACAATACACATAAAATGCTTATCTTATGTATGTATGCAATTTGATCTCCTTGTAGAATTTAGAAAAAACTAACTCAAGTTCGATAAAATCAAGTAAGATTGATTTTACAGTTAATTTGAAGAGTTTCATAGTGATAATGTTATAGTAAATTACATACACAAGAATACCGCATGCATAAAAATAAAATTTTCTATGAGATAGACGAATGTAGAAAATGTGCGCAATCTAATCTACCGAATGTATGCGGTGGATTTAACAAAATAACAATAGCATAAAAATATGAACGACAAAAAGTACACCACGATGAATATTTGGGGAGTTGTGGTAATATAGAAAAAGGAAAGCATAAAATGAAAATTACAAGCCTGATGCAGGAAAATATGAATAACGAAGATGATTGATTACAAATAGAATGAAATAAGGTATAGAAAATAGCATAGAGATACAAAATGGCAACGAGTTGACCGTCAGTCCTTCGACCGTTTTCCAAAGGAAGGACTCTTCGAGTCCTTCCTTAGCATTGGAGTGCCGTTAGAAATGTTCTCCACAACGGCAGGAGCTCAACACTTGAAAGATCAGTGAAATCAAACTTCTGGATCTCCCATAATGACCTCCGAAAGCTCTATTTATAGAGATGGAGGGGAAGGTTGCTGGCAGCAACTTCGCCAGTCAACGACAGTGATCCTGGCCCAGTTCTGCAAGGTGTCGGTCGGGCCGGGCCCAGTTCTGCAAGGTGTCGGTCGTGCTCCCGCTTGGCCGCACGGGCCGCAATCGCGAGCGCAGTCTCGGGCCCACTTGGATGGATTAGCGCGGGTCAACTGGCCCCTGTCTATTTTTGTCATCAATTTTCTTCTCTCTTTTTTTTTCTCTTTTTTATTCATTTCATTTTTTCTTCTCTTTTTTTTAACATAAAAAATACATAAACATAATTACAGTCCTCAATGCTGCGATATCGAGGATGTCCCGCATCACGCGTGCTGACTCACTAGATGATAGAACGAAGTGCATAAAGGTATAACATCTAACATGTCTCGGGGGTATAAGGAGAAAGTCGTATTGAAATTATGTTATCAATCCTTCTTAGTCTTCTCATTCTTTTACACTATATTTCTACTATTTGTTTAAAATAGTAAACCCCTTACTATATTTCACATAATATTTTGGTGTTCTATTTTTCATTACAAATCACCATTACTTATTTATGTCGATCTTGTTTCTGCTTCCCTTATTTATTATGTTTTGGTCATTTTTGATGATTTTGTCATTTTCAACAAGATGTTCAAAAATCATACTTACTCCATAGAAGGCAGTAAGGTATTCCAGGCATCTTCAACGAGTGGTACCAAAGTTACACGCCTAGATTTCACAACATTCACATAATTGAGTTTGAAAGGCTAAGTCCAACTAACTCTTGATGGATTAAAGGAAAGACCATTAGGTTTCTCGTCTATCGAAAATATAATATGATCATTTATGTCTTTAAAAAATAGAAAAGGTCAATATTAGCTAGACATTTAAGTCTACTTTCATTAAATAATAATTTTATTAGCATGAGGCATGCCTTAATACAATTGTTAGATTGCTCATTTTTACTAAGAGTAAAGAATTAGAATGTAGAAAAGAAGTTTCTACACTATGCGAAGGTAAAACTGCACATAATAATTTATCACTAACCTTATCCACACCCTTTTTTAATGATTTTAGCGACATGTATGAGATTTTTCAAAGGAACATAAAATAATGAACTACACCCAAGGGGGGAGAATTGGGTATATAGTTAAATTCATTTAAAAAATATCGAATCAAGAAAATCAAAAAAGAAAAACTGATATGCAACAAGTAAAGAACACAATAGATCTTTAGGTGGTTCAGCAATAACGCTTAGTTCACCCCTTTGGCTCCTATATACACCTTAGGCTTAAACTACCCAATCTCTTTTGCAAACACTGGCAAAGAAACCTTAACTACTTATGAAGGCCGGTGGAGAAATTGCTACACAATTTGGCCAGTGGCAATACCATACAATAAAATGATCAAAAACTAGCTAAGAACAAAGAAGAGCTACCCAAACAAAGTCGCTAAATAACCTTGTCCAAAAAGAACAAAAGGTTACAATTTGAATGTTTACAGCATAGGAGTCTAGAAGAAATTTGAAGGTTGATGTTGCCTCAAGAAAGGACTTAGACATTAAAAATTTCACTTTTGAAACTTTTTCCTTTGTTTCTCTAGAACTTCGATCCATTAGAAAGATATACTTTTCAAGTCAGAAAAATATTTTTTTAATAAAAAATATCCTATATTTATGGTCCACATTCCCTTATAATCATTTAAGAAGGAATGGTAAATTGACTGCTACAAATAGAAGGTACAACAACTAAAAATTTTGAACCTGTAAAAAGATTGAACCGTCCAGTCGTCTACAGGTCAGCCATTGCACTTGCCATAGGAGGATCGGACCAAAGATCGAACCGTCCAATGTTTATCCCACGGTCTGATCTTAAGCTTCAACCGTCACATCATAATGATCGGACAATCCAATAATTCAATCTATCATTCGATTTTAAGTTTTAGCCATCCGATTATAATAATCGGACCATCTGATAATTCAGTCTATCGTTCAATCTTAAGTTTCGACCGTCCGATCACCGTCTGATTTTCTTGTTAGGGGTCTAATCTACATTATTATTCGATCACCAAGGTTTGGATTAATCGAGTAATTCACACACATCCAATGGTTGAAATTAGTGTTCTATCAAGTTAAAATATTTTGTTTTTACTAACATATAGTTATACGATTCTACTTTTAATTTAATTTTGCTTGAACCAAGATTATCTCTTCAATTTTCTTTTACATAGTATCATATTGTTTAACCCCAATTGGACTTCAACTATTGGGTCTTGACAGCTTTGGTCCTTTGTATGTCTATATGAGCTACACATGTTTCCTTTCTAATATTCAACTGAGTGATTTTCTCGGTCATCACATATTTATCCTTATGTGTTCTTTTATGCGACTCATTAATGGCACATTTTATTTGCTATCAACAACAACAACAACAACAAACAAGCCTTAATCCCACTAGGTGGGGTCGGCTACATGAATCCTTTGTTTCCATTGCGCTCTATCAGTTACCAAATTCTTATCTTTCTTTCAGATATACTCATTTTTCATTCTATCCTTTCGTGTATATCCACACATCCACCTTAACATCCTCATTTCTGCAACATTTATTTTATATGTATGTTTCTTCTTTGCAGGCCAGCATTCAGCACCGTATATCATCGCTGGTCTTACTACAGTTTTATAAAATTTACCCTTAATTTTGGATGGGATTTTTCTATCGCATAACACCTTCAATAAGGACAATGTCATCTGCGAAGAGCATACACCAAGGCACTTCATCTTGGATATATCCAGTCATGACTTCCATAATCAAAGCAAAAAGATATGGACTTAAAGCCAAGCCTTGGTGTAATCCAACTGTAATAGAAAAATCCTTAGTCAAACCTCCTTGTGTCCGAACAGAGGTAACAGCTCCTTCATACATGTCTTTAATAACTTGAATATAAGCAGTGCAAATCTTTTTCTTTTCTAAAACTCTTCAAAGTACTTCTCTTGAGACTTTATCATAAGCTTTTTCCAAATCAATAAAAACCAAATGTAAGTTTTCCTTTCTCTCCTTAAATTTCTCCATTAAACTTCTTAGTAAATGAATGACTTCTATAGTAGATCTACCTAACATAAAACCAAACTGATTCTCTGATACCTTAGTATTATGGCGTAACCTTTGTTCGATCACCCTCTCCCAAAGTTTTAAAGTATGACTCATTAATTTAATTCCTCTATAATTGACACAATTTTGTACATCGCCTTTATTCTTATAAATAAGTACTAATATGCTCTTTCTCCATTCATTTGACAACCTTTTAGTCTTCAAAATCATATTAAACAATCTAGTGAGCCAAGAAACTCCTTTATCTCCTAAGCACTGCCAAACATCAATTGGGATGTTATCTGGTCCTACTGCTTTTTTATGCTTCATCTTCTTTAAAGCTTTCCAGACTTCAGCTTTACTAATACGTCGGATGTAAGAGTAATTTTTACTTTCTTTTAGGGTGCTGAATTCTGTAAAATCAATTAAATTTTCACAATCTTCATTGAAAAGCTGTTGAAAGTAACTCATCCATCTATTTTTGATATTTTCTTCCATAAAAAATACTCTTTAATTTTCATCTTTAATACATTTTACTTCAATTAAATCTTTAATTTTTCTATCTCTTGCCTTGGATTTTATTTGCTATCATCAAACATAAATAACCCATAGGGCTCATGGGGTTAACAGAACAAGACCAAGGTCATGCAAGCAAAACAAGATTTTGTACAATCAAGTGATAAACAATTGAGCAAATTATTGATAGGCCATTTTAATTTACACATAATTACATTTTGGTTTATATTTTTTAAAATCTTTCATTTAAGCTCTTAGAATTTAAAATAGGGATCTATTATTAAAGCAAAAGAGGAACCTAATAGGCCCTTACGACTTAAAATTAGGTACCTATACAGTTGAAAATAGGTACCTAAGTGAAGAATTTCAAAAAACATAGATCAATATGTAATTATAAGTAAACTATAGAAACCTATCAGTAATTTCCTCTAAAAAATAAGATTAATGTATATAAATTTAATCAAAATGTTATTTGTGATGACTCAAGTAGGAGGATCAATCTAATCAGAATTTAAACCACCTATATACAGGCTTACAAAAACGATTCATCAAAATTTCTTTTTTTCAATTTGGATCCACTTCATACTTCTTCCATAAGCCTGAGTGCCTCAGGGTCTGAAGGTGGCCAGGAGACCTCTTTTGTTTCATCAACTACAGGTCTTAATATTGCCTTCAGAATATCTGTCGAAGATTCTATTTTCTCCTGCATAAAATATGACGCAAAATTAATGAAATGCTAGATTCTTTTCAATCAAATAATAGGATCGCTGGTTTCAAAATAATAATAATAATAATAATAGGATCGCTTGTGGTTGCTTCATGTATTTGAAGTTATAATAGTATTTAGAAGCACTTTTCCAATCTCAATTGCCATACGAGCAACAAATGAGAATGTAACTGTGAATGCCCTAAAATTCAACCTCATAGTCATCCTTCTATCACATGAAACTCCCATTATAGTCTTCTATTTTAACTATCTTGCATTTAATTCTAATATTTCATCCACCTCGATATTCCCATTGTGGATACTCAAGATACTTCAAGTTCTCTTATATGATAGGAATACCATCCCATTTAGCAAAGTCAAATCTACAATTTAATTCTTCTAGAGAATTTCGGTTGTTCCTGTAGTGGATTACTGAATGATAAGCACTAATTATTTTAGTAGTGCACTTTTTCCTAATTGCATGACAATTCTTTTACTGGCCATAAAGTTAGTCCATGATTCAGATATATATTTCTATACAAAAAGTCATATAAAGGTTATTTTAAAGAGCTCATGGAAACATCAAATCTTATGTGCAAGGGCATCAGAAAAAAATAAGTTTGGATGGTATAACTGATGATTTTACTCTAGCCACTGTGGGTTATCCTAACCTAAAAACAAGTTCACAATGCATACAGAATCAAATAGATTCCATAATTTAGTCTTACATTAGTTTTATGAACCAACTGTTCAACTATGCTCATCACCGAGGTAGCCAACTCCTTATAATCTTTCTGTAAACAACAGGTTGGAACCCAAAAAAATAACACATGAAGATAAATGCAGAAAAATATAGATTTGCACGAAATGAACATTTAAGAGCAAAACCATGCTTTATCATCATCTGATTTGCAAGTTTCAGTTCTAGCTGCAAGTCGAATCCAGAAACTCTCATTGAATGCTAGGATATTTTCAACTACAAGCTGCTGTAGCTGTAAACAAAAGCAGAACAGTTAAAATTGAAATTTTTACATTTCAAAAAAAAAAAACATTTCAAAAAAATTGAAATTCAATCTATGGAAGGTTAGCTTATATTCAGATTCATGCAACCCATTGAATCAATGAAAGCAATCTCTAATATTTCAAGGTTACTTGAAGGTTAAAGCATGAATATATTGAGTTAAAAGAGCTTGTTTGGTTCATTGCTAAAAATAGCCTAATTATTATTTTATTAATATTTTAAATTCATTACAAATTTCACTAACTTTATTTGACATCACATTAAAAATTAACTTTACTTCACATTCAATATAAATTTCAACATTAAAATCAACTTTACTTCACATCTTATAGACCTTCCAATATTAAAATAACTTTCTTTCCTATTAAATTTATAAACTAATATATTTTCTCTCTTATCTAAAATTTATCCTCCAACCAAATGAGATTGCATGATATAAAAGGATAAATAGCATCCCAAACAGTGATCATGATTCATTAACCAAAAGACTAAAATAAGTCACTAAACATAATTTGAAATCACATCATGCATTCAACAAGTGCAAAAAACAACAGTAGACTTACCTCACGAGGATTCGATACCCTTAACATGTCTATCAGTCGATCAACTTCTAAAGTTTTCTTGAAGGATTTTTCGGCATCTTGATTGATAGCATATATCAAAGTGCTACTGCCATGAAAATTTTAAAAATTATCTTATCAGAGGACGAAGAAACTAACATAAAAAATAATAAATCATGCACTAATAATATTTAATACAAAGAATTCATGCACTAATGATCGTCAAAACTTATGTTGTGGAATAAATTGCTGAAGACTATTTGGAAAAATTTGACCAAAAGAAGGAAAAAAATATGTAATTAAATATTGGTAACTTAAAATAACTATAACTTTTTATCTAGAAGAAGTTACGAGACGCACAATTAAGGAAGAATGGACATTTCTATACATTTCAATGTGTCGTATTATGTCATATCCCTAAGTCCCCATGTCCCTGTGTCATGTCCGTGCTTAAATATTAAGTAAAAACTATAGTAAAAACGATACAATCACATAAATATTTATTATAATATTAGGTATGTCTTGTTATATCCGTGTGAAAAGTTATTATGTCTTATCGATTCCCATGAATTCATGTCATATTCCTGCTTCTAGTAGCAGTGACCTGTTGGATCAAATGCTGCACTGCCTTGGTCGACAAAGTGGACCTAGGCTAGATATCATCAGGCAAAAAACTCAAATCGCCCACAGTGCCCCATTTTCTAGTGAAGAACTCCATCATTGTTGAAAGGATACCCTGATCCCCAACGTCCTATTCCCATATGAGTCCACAACACAACTACTCTAATCTAGTTCCACCTCTTATCTGTTGCTGCTTGTGAAAATGGATAGTTTTTCTATCACCCTGAGCCAGCCACACCTTTGCTTTCGTCGCCATGCTCTTGTATATGACAATCATAATCAATAACATCGTATGCTCTTCGATAATCAAGCCCTCCACCATGGCTTCTTTGGTTGAAACTCTAAAGAAGTATGGACATCTCCATCTCTTTAATTTTGGCTAGTAAATCTCCCGCATCCTTCTTGCTTCACTTCTTTAAAGCCTTCAACGCTCTAACACATTTTCGATTAGAGTGGCCAACCACCTTTTAACCAAACATCTCAACGTAATCTACACAATGGAATGAGCCTCCTCATATGACATGCAGATGTCCTTAAACTTGATCCCCTATGGCTTGAAAATATTGCCATAACTCAGTAGTAACAGGAAGTGATTCGAGACAATTCAAGCTAGATATGTAGTCCGGGTATCTATATAATAGCAGCGATGTTGATCAGAACTCTATCCAATCTCTCCCATAATCTTGTTGCACCAAGTGTAGGTTGGCCTTGTGAAATCAAAGTCCTGAAGATCCACATTGTGCATGAGCTACAACATTTCCTTTACAATTACTTGGTGTTACATTTCTACAAACACTTGTTGGGCACGCATTATCTCATGCATTTAAGGTTGTTTTGTGGCTTGGTGATATAAAAGAATGTCATTCAACTAGTAATTTTTGTAGTTTACTTGGAGTATCCCGTATATAGGAAAAGCAAAAACAAACCATTGTATCTCGCTCTAGCACTGAAACTAAATATTGTACCTTGGCTTACACAGTAAATGATATCATTTTGTTGTGGAACCTTCTTAATGCTATAGGGGCCCCTTCACCTCAATTTACTCACAATATATATATATATATATATATATATATATATATATATGTGTGTGTTTGTGTGTTGTGATAGCAAAATACAACTAGCACACAATGGCATTTATATGCATGAACAAAACATGTAGAAATTCACTTTACTAGCCATCTTCAAACATGAGACATTCAACTTCATTTATCTTCCCAATAATCACCTTGTAGATATGCTCACAAAATCACTCGGTGCTCCTCATCTATAATACCTTAGTTCCAAACTCAACCTACTCAAGCATCCTTCGGGAGATTATGTTTTTTTGTTATTTTTTTCATAGAGGTGGAAGGTGGGGGAGGGGTTCAGTTAATCAATAGTCATATTGCTAAGATACAACAACAACAACCAAGCCTTAATCCCACTAGGTGTGGTCGACTATATGAATCCTTTGTTTCCATTGCGCTCTATCAATTAACAAAATCATGTTGCTAAGATAATGCTACATATATTGCCAAGATAATGCCATTATTCATTAGCAATTATTATTGTATGTAGTTAGAAATTCATTTTGTATTCTCCATAGCTAGACATCCAGCTCATTTATTTCCATTTTTGCTAGCCATTTCTATGTATATATAGATGAGATGTTCCACCACTACCCAAATTTGTCCCTTTTGCTAACAACTTTGGCATAACTAATCCCTACTTTGAGGGAAGGTTGTGCTACAACATTTCCTCAAATATTACTTGTTGTGGCATTTCTATAAACACATAATGTGAGTGTCATCTCCTATATTAGATTATCTTGTGGCTTTCGTGAATTTAACAATCGCCATTCAATTAGTGATCCATTCAATTAGTGATTTTTTTATTTTACTTGGCAACTCTCTCATATCTTGGAAAAGCAAAAACCAATCCATTGTATCCAGCTCTAGCACTGAAACTGAATATAGTGCCATGGCTTGCACCATAGCTGATAATATTTTGTTGTGGCACCTTTTTAATGACATAGGCCTCAACCTATTCTTATATATTGTGATAGAAAAAGTGCCAATTAGCATACAATGATGTTTTGTGTGTATATATAGATCAGATATTCCTATCAAACAGCAATAAAATACAAAAAATTATTTCCCAAATCCTCTCTACGTTTTTAGATAAATTTACTGTTTCTGCAAAAAAAAGCTATCACTGTCGTTAATACAAGCAATATTGAATTACTTCTGTTGCATTCATTGCATACTAGACACTTCGTCATTTCATTAAGGCTCGTAGACATTCTAACAAGTCCGATTTCGCAGTCATTCACTGATCCAAGGTTCCAGCACAGCAGCAGCATTCAGTTAAAATAGAAAAGAATAAATTTAACTCTGTACCAGCGTCGTCGATTGGCACTCGAGTTCGGAGAATGCTGTAACTCGCCAAAAGCCCGGCCGCTCTGTCGACTAAAACCCTAGAAAACAACATAAAGATTATCAGAGAAAACTCTGCCGCGCCATGAGAAGAAGCATATCGATGAGGGCAAACAACGGCGAAAACCAACAGTAATAAGAAAGCGCGGTTCCTATTACCCCGTAACAAGAAAGGCAGCGGAAACGCGATGAGATGGGTGCGGTGATTGCTGCTGTGGCCATTGAAAACATAGGAAGCGCTAGTGAACTCAGGGAAGCAATGGAAATGCGCTTCGCCGCTCCGCTGGCCAAGAAGAAGAGATAGGGAGACGACGCGGCCCGTGGGCCTCAATTGCTTGCTTAGTGCTCCAAGGGACGGTTTTTCTCAATTAGATTCAATTACAAGCTATTTTAAACCCGCTCAAATTTTAATCAAATTAATTTAAACTCTTCAAAAAAAAATATTTTTTTTAAAAAAAAATTAGTTGTCTCTAACATTTTGGTCTGTTTGTTTGCAAGGTTAAATTTAACAAAATTAAAATTAAACTTAAATAGAGATATTTTTTTATTAAAAATTGTGAATGATGTGAAATAAAATTAGTTATTATGTTGAGATATGTGAGGGATGTGATATAAGTTAGTTATTATCTTAATAATGTGTGTAGGATGTGAAATAAAATTAATTCTTAGTATTAAATTTTATGTGTGATGTGATATTTCAGGTTAAAATTAAATTAGGTTAATTTTTAACTTAGAGACAAACGGGGCTATATTATAAATATTAGATTTAACTTTTATGTGCAACTGATTCAAAATGCCAAAAAACCCTCTCTTTCTCTTTAATCAGTTCCTCCAATGAATTGTACCCTCAATGCTTGTATTCAGTTAAAATAATATATTATGCAATGAATTGTACCTTCAATGCTTGTACTCCACTTGAATTCAACGTAATGCAATGAATAATTGCAAAAATATCATTATTTAACTTAAATTCATTAATGTCATAAATTTGTCCCAAAAAGTGCCTATTCTCTTAAACTTAATCGATATACTAACAAATAGATGTGTAATTTTAAGTATTACATTAAAACGCAGTCAAATATCACAAATAGATCGCCAAATATAGATTTTTAATTGAATTACATCAATATAGCAAATATTAGGTATGTAATCAGAGTATTATGTTAAACAACCTTCATATAGACAAGATTAAGGTCAAATTGCATATATTCTCTTCAAATATAATAAAACCTAATTAAATACTTGCACAATTGCTTGTATTCAGTTAAAATAACGTATTATGAAATGAATCATACTTTAAATGCTTGTACTCCACTTGAATTCAACGTAACGCAATGAATAGCTGCAAAAACATTACTATTCAACTCAAATTCATTGATATCTCATAAATCAGACCCAAAAAGAGCTTATTCTCTTAAAATTGATTGATATACTGACAACTAGATGTGTAATTATAGGTATTACATTAAAACAAAATTAAATGTCCCTAATAGATTGCCAAATACAATTTTTGATTGAAATACATTAATATAGCAAACATTAGGTGTTTAATCAGAGTATTATGTTGAACAATTTTCGTATAATCAAGATTAAAGTCAAATTGCATATATTCTCTTTAAATACAATAAAAACTAATTGAATACTCACACAATTGCTTCTATTTAGTTAAAATAACTTATCATGTAATTAATCGCACTCTAAATGCATGTATTCCACTTGAATTCAACATAATGCAATGAATAACTGCAAAAACGTCACTATTCAACTCAAATTCACTGATATGTCATAAATCAGGTCATAAAAGAGCCTGTTCTCTTAAAATTAATCAATATACTGAAAATAAATGTGTAATTATAGGTATTACATTAAAACACAATCAAATGTCCCTAATAGATCGACAAATATTAATTTTCGCTTAAAATACATCAATATAGCAAACAATAGGTGTGTAATCGGAGTATTATGTTAAAAAATCTTTATATAGACAAGATTAAAGTCAAATTGCATATATTCTCTTCAAATACATAAAAAACTAATTGAATACTCACTCAATTGCTTGTATTCAGTTAAAATAACTTATTATGCAATGAATCGTACTCCAAATACTTGTACTGCACTTGAATTCAATGTAATGTAATGAATAGCCGAAAAACTATCACTATTCAACTCAAATTTATTGATATGTCTACAAATAGATGTGTAATTATAGGTATTATATTAAAACACAATCAGATATCCCTAATAGATGTCCAAATATAGATTTTTGATTGAAATAGATCAATATAGCAAACATTAGGTATGCAATCAGAGTATTATGTTAAAAAAACTTCATATAGACAAAATTAAGGTCAAATTCCATATATTCTCTTCAAATACAATAAAAACTAATTGAATACTCGCACAATTGCATGTATTTAGTTAAAATAACTTATTATGCAATGAATCGTACTCTAAATGCTTGTACTCCACTCGAATTCAACGTAATGGAATGAATAGCTGCAAAAACATCACAATTCAACTCAAATTCATTCATATGTCATAAATCAGACCGTAAAAGAGCCTATTCTCTTAAAATTGATCGATATACTGATAAATAGATGTATAATTATAGGTATTACATTAAAGCGCAATCAAATGTCCCTAATAGATCGCTAAATATCATTTTTTGACTGAAATACATCATTAAAGCAAATATTAGGTGTGTAATTAGAGTATAATGTTAAAAAGCTTGATATAGACAAGATTAAAGTTAAATTTCATATATATTCTTTTTAAATACAATAAAAACTAATTGAATACTCACACAATTGCTTGTATTCACTTAAAATAACTTATTATGCAATGAATCGTACACTAAATGCTTGTACTCCACTTGAATTCAATGTAATGCAATGAATAGCTGAAAAAACAACACTATTCAACTCAAATTCGTTGATATGTCATAAATCAGACCCTAAAAGAGTCTATTCTATTAAACTTGATCGATATTCTGAAAAATAGATGTGTAATTATAGGTATTACATTAAAAGGCAATCAAATGTCCCTAATAGATCGCCAAATATCAATTTTTGATTCAAATACAATAATATAGCAAACATTAGGTGTGTAATCAGAGTATTATATTATAAAACCTTCATATATACAATATTAAAGTCAAATTGCATATATTC